>JAMKQA010005195.1:0-13226 GCA_024699735.1 Posidonia australis
ACAATCATAATTCAAGTCATATTCAACAATCTCCAATCATAATTCAAGTCATATTCAACAGAGTCCACCTATCTTGAGTCCCTTCTCTCTAAAGAATTCTCACAACTATCCACTCTAAGATGTCACTAGAAATGAGGTACGTGCATATTACGCTCTAATCAACTCTCACTGGATACACATTATCGATGTCCTTGGTACTCGAACCACTTAAGGAAAATTTAAACTCCTTAACTTGCTAGTACCTTAGTCTCTACGCCTAGGCTACTCAAGTGCTCTCACCTCTAACTCTACCGATACTCAACTCAAAACCTCAACCTAGGCCTCACACAAGATTCTCTAGAAGTATTAATCGTTCCTGGTCTATCAATACAATCTTCTGACATTTTGGCTCCTAGACCTCTACCTTGGTCCTATTGATTTACAGACCTCAATCTCTTGGTCTCTACAAACGGAAACATTCGAAAATTTATTTTGAATAAAACCAAACCACACTCTAATACAACAAGCCATAGTTCTCTGTTGTTTTGACCAAAACGCGTGACTCCTACTTGTGACAAATGCACGTGAGATAACCACGGTAGAGAAACGCACCATAGGTGCTCCTGTAATCCAAAACAATTTGCTCAACATATCATGACAATCCAAACAAACTTCCACTCACTAGCAATCTTAGAGAATGGAAAGAATGCATAAGTCACAACAAAACGCTCATAAGATGAATGTTCAACAACAATAACAATAACTATAAAGGTAAAAATCATAAACCATCTTACTCAACTCTCAAAAACATTTATTGAAAATCATACTTCTTGGGTGTTAAACTCATCTAGAAGTGTCAAAATTATATATTAAAGCAAAAGTCTTGAAGTCTTCTTAACAATAAGACCAAACTCGTGAAAAACTAACATCCAAAGCTCAAGTTTTTACTATAAAGTGTAGAACTCATTTCCTGTATTTTACATAAAATACAACAGCTTCTACGTCCTATACCTTGCCTGTGCCTCTGAATACTTTATTCAGTGCACAACACACACATACAATGGCTCAACATATGAAAAAACATCTGAGATCATCTACTTTACATGAGAGCAACTAAGGGAAAACTCAAACACCCTAGGTCATCATATTAATTAATCTCTATAAGGAAACAACCAAATCCTGAATTTATAAGCATAAGACGTACAACGTGGTGCGTCTTACACAAGATGCATCAAATTCTATGTCTTACGTATACCCAAACTATAGAATTTGATTTAAGTCCTCCTGAATTAAGCATGCAATGCTACACAAGATTTCATGGTGCTAATGTAAACTAAACTATGATTCATTCTGAGGCATGTGGTAAGAGTTCAACACCAAACTATATTGAACCATCCTTTATGGGTGTGTACCTTGTAGCACAAGAGAACCAAACTCCATGTAGTAGGCTCCCAAGTGATCCAAAGCTTTAATCAAACACCAGAACATTCTTTCAAACTCCTTTCAAGCTCCATTGATCTCCAACAACTCATGCAACACTAGAAATCCAAAGGATTACCACAAGAAGAAGAAGAGGAAAGCACAACACCTATAGAATTTAAACCAAAGCTCGCCTCAAATTCTGAGTTACAACACCTTCTTGGTAATTCACCAATCAAGCATGACACTTGGAATTATAGGAAGTCCACCTCAACTCCCACCTTCAATGTGCATGAGAAAACCAACCTCCCCTTCAACATGTATACCCACCTATGTTCTTAGATTCTAAGAATTCTCCTTGTCTCTTCTCTATATTCTCCTTTAGGAAGTACCTCTCTCCTAAGCGTTGAAAGAAGAAAGAAAAGAATCTCTAAGAAGAAGAAATGACTGGATATATATATATATATATATATATATAGGCGCTCCATCGACTGACCAAAATTCTATGACATGTCTGACTACGCATTTAATGTTAGGCACTATAATGCCTGTGTCTAATACTCACATTTTCCAAATTGTAATTCCGATCTTAAAAATGTTGTCTTAAAAATGCAAGTTGTTATAGTAACATCCTGGAAGCCAATGCTTATATTAACACGAAGAATTTTTCTAAACATCTTCTTTATCCAACTTGATATCATTCGTGAACCACTCATAACTTAGAATATATATAAGATCCACTTATTTATAGATTATTGGCGTGGGATTTTCCAATATGGATTGTTAATTGTTAGAAGTAAAAAATCTAAAAAAAACTCAAGTAATTTTTAGATTATTTGAAATCAAATATATTAACACATGATCTGATTATTTATCAAATAAACCCATATCAAGAGAGACCTGGGCCCTGGCCCCAAAGACCAAGTGGGCAGAATATAATCAACTATTATATGTTGAAAATCAAATCTATTATATAATAACTCAACAAACAGGCAACGATAAAAAAACCAAACCCCAGAATGCCGAACGGCTCTCTCGAACCATTAAAGAGAGAGAGAGAGAGAGAGAGGCCTGAGCCCACAGACCAAGTGGGCTCTACAGCCTGTACTTCTGTTCCTCATGGACCGTTAGGCCGACCGTGAAACCTTTCAAAAACTACCCCCAAGGCCGAGGAGGCACGGACAGGTCCTTGGACAAAATTCCCCTCATCTCCACGGAGCAAACCCGAATGCGGAACCATCCCAGCCGCGCATTCCCATTTCCACGACCCTCTCCCCGCACCAACCAATTTAAAAGTCACACTCTTCCTTTCCAATTCTTACTTCTTCTGCTACTTCTTTCCCTGAGCAAAACGTGACAGTGACCTCGCCCTTCCTCTGCTGCTCTCGCTCTTTTCGTGCCCTAGGGTTTGGTGATGGCGACGATGGAGAGCTTGATCGGGCTGGTGAACAGGATCCAGATGGCCTGCACCGCCCTCGGCGACTACGGCGGCGACGGCGCCGACCTGCCTACTCTCTGGGAAGCCCTCCCCTCCGTCGTCGTTGTCGGCGGGCAGGTACCTCCGCTCTTTCCCACCCCAAAACCAGAGAACACTACACCTTGCTTCGATTTGATCGTTTTGTGGTGTTGGTGCAGAGTTCCGGGAAGTCGTCGGTGCTGGAGAGTATTGTCGGGAGGGACTTTCTGCCCCGGGGGTCTGGTATGTGAAAAGATAAGGTTTTTAATTCTGGTTTTGGGGTTTGGAGTTTGTTTGTTTGTTTTTGTTTTTGTTGTTTATGTGTTGTGGTTTTCGGGTTTCTTTTTTTTTTTTCAGGGATTGTGACGAGGAGGCCGCTGGTGCTGCAGCTGCACAAGACGGACGGAGGGAGCACGGAGTATGGAGAGTTCCTGCATCTGCCGAAGAGGAGGCTCACTGAGTTCTGTGAGTTAAGTTTTTTTTTTTTTCCTCCTGTTTTCCGTGTGTGTTTTTTTCTTCTTCTACGGAAGGTTCTGTTTTGAGTTTTCGTGTTGGTTTGGTAGTTTACGAGGTTTTTTTTCGCTCCATGTTTCTTTTTTATGAATTGGTTTGTGACTATTTATGTGAGCTTCACCTTGTTCAGAGAAATAAAATATGATTTTTAAGTTTTGACTTTTGAATGATGGATGCAATAGAAATAATCTGATAGAAATTTTTAGAATACTGATTGGCATGTGGAGAGCTGGGATGTTTTAGTGTCGTACACTTTGTAAAAGTTTCTGAATATGTTATCTGACTTTCATATTTTATTGCTGTAAGCATTAGCTAATTGGTAAGCAGCCATGGGGGAGTGATTGCGTTTGTACTTGCTTGTTGATTAACCATCATGATTGAGTGCCCTCTTTTATGTGTTCCATGATTGATAATGATCTAGACTGGTCCACTTAAGATAGGAGTTATAACTGATATGGAGTAAAATGAAATGGAAACCGAGAAAATAACCGAAATAAAAAGCAGGGCATTATTCAGCACAATGGTTCCATATTGGTTACTGACAATGTGCTTCAACCAATTGTTGCAACTTGTACACTAATTGAGCATAAAAGAAAAGAACAGCTTATTGATATGCATTTGGTCTACCCTAGTTTTTTATTTGAGAAGTTCTTGTTTGTTGACTGACATGAGATTTGGTAATCCAAATATCTTACTCGATGCACTTGGTCTACCCAAGGTGCTTATTTGAGAAGTTCTGATTTGTTAACCGACTTGAGATTCGGTAATCCAAATATCTAACATGATGCAATGCTTAGGTCTAAGCAAGTTGATTTTTAAGCAACTTCTTTTTCTTACAATAATATTTGATTCGTTTGACTTTCATTAAATTGAATCAGATCTATATCTCAGTGAGGATTATATTCCTGAAACCTGGTGCTTTGTGCTTGATTGCTTGTGACATATTTTTTTTAGTGTGTCTGACGAATATGACTTGTACCCTTACAGAATTGTTGGAATAGTCCTACATTGAAAGTGAGAACTGTGACTTGTAGTTATTTATAGATGAGTCCCTTCACTCATTGCTAATTGGTTTTGGATTGGATATCCATATTTCAACATGATATCTAAGTCAAAAGAGGTCAAAACTGGCCTAAGTCCATACACATTCACCCATATTTAAAAAAGATACTTATTGGACCTAAATTAGGCTACAAGTGAGGAGCAGAATTGGAATAGTCCCACATTAAAAATGTAAGGATTGGAATTTGTGGTTTTATATAGATAGATCCTTCTTCTACTCATTGTCAATTAGTTTTGAGTTAAATGTCCATATTTCAACAAGAATATATACATTTAAAGACATTTCGGGAAGTACGTACTGAGGAATTGTTCCACTGTTTCTATATCTGGTTTACTTATATTTTTCCCTTCTATCATACTAAATGATCCTTCATTCATTGTCAATTGATTTTGGATTGAATATCCATATTTTAACATGATATCTAAATCAAAAGAGGATCAAACTAGCCTAAGTCAATACACATTCACTCATATTTAAAAGAGACACTTGTTGGACCTAAAATAGGCCACAAGTGAGGAAGAGTATTGGAATAATCCCACATTGAAAAAGGTAAGGACTGGAATTTATGATTATATATAAATGGACCCTTCTACTCATTGTCAATTGATTTTGAGTTGAATATCCATATTTCAACAAGAATATATACATTTGAAGACATTTATGGAAGCACGTATTGAGGAATTGTTCCACTGTTTCTATATCTCTTTTACTTATGATTTTTCCCTTCTATCATACTGAATGATCCTTTATATGATAGTACAAAATATATACTATTTCTACAGTCCTTTACTTATGAGATTTCCATTTTCTCTGATTCAATGATCTTTTACATGAGTAAAAAAATATAGCACTTATTGTAATTTTTAGCTTTGAAACATTACAGCATGCCTATTATTAAAAAAAAAGTACAGCATGTCATGCTAATGAGTTAACTGTTCTTACATATTAGCCTCTTATTTGAAGAATATGATAAAGTGCACATAATTCTCTTTATGTTTTGTGAAGTCTCTGAGTTAAAGACTTTCTCCTGGGAAAAAGTTAGTTCATATGTGACAGATGTTGTGTCTTGTGAATCTTTATTATAGCTCTATAAGACTGAATTACTGGGCATCCACAGTTATATAATGGATATTAGTCCCTAGGAAACAAAATAGATTATAGGTCACAGGTGTTGTCAATCTTTACTGTAGCTCTATAAGAATTAGTTAGTGGACGTTTACAGTTATTTAATTATTTTTGTTGTAATGAACTTCTATGAGTCATGCATTATTTCTAAGAACAAATTATTAAAGATTTATGGAACCTTAGTATCTAATTTGAAATTTTTAATTCATCTTGCAGCTGCTGTGCGCAAGGAAATTCAAGACGAAACTGACAGAATGACTGGAAAAACAAAACAGATTTCTCCAATTCCTATTCATCTCAGCATTTACTCTCCAAATGGTGACTATTTATTGCCCCTTTCCTGTCTTTATTTACTCCAGCATTTACCTCTTGCAATGGAAGCCAAATGTTGATTACTCTTTAATGTTGATTCACTTGTTTTTTGAACCTGGGATGAGGCTCATATAAACTCAAGGAGGTGTAGAGAGTCAAATAAGTTGTTTCCAAACTGAAAACTTTATTATATGAATTCATCTTCTCACAATGATTATGTGAACTCAGTGAGAACTGAGCAATGAGGATGTGTATATTTTATTTACTTGGAGCAAACTGGAAAATAAAGCATGAAATGAATCGGTATTATATTATACAGCATTATTCATTGTTTACTCATTTTGCAGTTGTTAATTTGACATTGATTGATCTTCCTGGTTTGACAAAGGTTGCTGTAGGTAATATCTTCTTAACATATTCTAATATGCCTTCTAAGTTTATGATATGAATTAGAAGCTTGTGATTGACTTTCTTTGTGCTTCTTCTTTAGAGGGTCAGCCTGAAAGTATTGTCACAGACATTGATAACATGGTTCGAAATTATGTTGAGAAGGTAATAAGGCAGTTTTTAATTCAATAGGCTTATTTAAGTCTTCTATTTAGTATACACATATGATATATCATATCCAACATTTTGTGAACTAGTTGACTAGGTTATTTTGTTACGTGGTATGGTTGTAATACGACAATATGTAATCTTAGTAGAGCCAGTTAAATCTACTTTTTTCTACATTCTCGAATCTACATTTTGTTAAATATTTTTTGCAAATAAAAATTTCCACCTTACTGGCCTTTTAAAAGAGATGCCTGTATGGTTTGTTTTGTATGTACAAACGTTGGAATATTAGCTGTGATAAAAATATTAATTATGTTAATGCAAAACTTTAACTCTGTTGGATTGATAATAATGTGCTAATAATTGCAGTGGACTACTAAAAACAAGTAACATTTTAATAACAAATTGAAATAGTTCCAATTGTTTGTTTTGGGAATAACAAATTATACATTGTTAAAGAATAGAATTCAAACCATTGTAAAAGAATAGAACTCAAACCTGAGCTTTTTTTTGTGTGTTGGACATACACTCACATAATGTGGCGTTTTAAATTTGGGTTTTTGCACGAGAAAGACATGGATGTGAATACCTCAATACGAAAGCAATTTAGAAAAACTTAAATTAAAAACTAAATATTAGATTGATATAGTGAAGACATATCAAATTGACTTCAATACTTATTTTT
Organism: Posidonia australis; assembly: GCA_024699735.1. Lineage (NCBI taxonomy): Eukaryota > Viridiplantae > Streptophyta > Magnoliopsida > Alismatales > Posidoniaceae > Posidonia > Posidonia australis. Next base: position 7,108 of record JAMKQA010005195.1, read on the forward strand.
TTCCCAAATTTTAAGAACAATAAAATTGTGGCTGTTATATGTTTAGTGTTCAATTGTTTGCACCTTCTTCAATCTCTATATTTTTATTCCATTTATCCTTTGTTGATGGGTATTGATGTGGCTGTTCTTACATGGTATTTTCTCCATATTTATGCAGCCTAATTCCATCATACTTGCAATATCTCCTGCAAATCAAGACATAGCAACATCTGATGCCATCAAACTGGCTAGAGAAGTCGATCCATCAGGTACCGTCTACAGAATATTGATGGTATTTAAATTGCGTAGTTTGATAACATGTTCCATTATTACAGAAATACCATCTGTTTTCTTTGATATGTGATTTTGTTGTTTGAACGTTTTTAGGTGAGAGGACATTTGGAGTTTTGACAAAGCTGGATCTGATGGATAGGGGAACAAATGCTCTTGATGTAAGTAGGAACCACTTTGAGATACAAAAGTCATCAAGTTTGTTTGACTCTTAACAATTTGGCCAACATAACATCAGATTGATTATACACTCGTCATGCCAAATATGATGCATATGCTCCCATTAATTAATGTTGCTTTTGTCAAGGTTCTTGAAGGAAGATCATATAGGTTACAACATCCTTGGGTTGGAATAGTTAATCGTTCACAAGCTGATATAAATAAAAACATTGATATGATTGCTGCCAGAAGAAAAGAAAGAGAATATTTCTCGAGCAGCCCTGACTATGGACACTTAGCCAGTAAGATGGGCTCAGAATATTTAGCAAAACTTCTTTCAAGGGTAATTTTCTTTTTCAATTATGTAAAATGTGCTAACAAACAAACAAGCACAAGTCGTCCATTTCTCAAGATCTACTGTCTTATGGTTTCAGCACTTGGAGTCAGTAATTAAGGCACGGATACCTAGTATTACATCCTTGATCAACAAAACTATTGATGAGTTGGATTCAGAGATGAACCAGATTGGAAGACCTGTTGCTCTTGATGCGGGGGTATGGCTGTTGCTATTATTACTTTTCTTGTACTTGAAATGCAACCATGGTAAAAAGACAAGTTTATAGTGATCACAATATTTATTCTACAGGCTCAATTGTACACAATCTTAGAATTATGCCGTGCATTTGACCGTATTTTCAAGGAGCACTTAGATGGAGGGTAAGTATTCATCTTCTTGCTCTACTTTTACTGATCACACATGTGCCTTTATTGTGAAAATAATTATGGTAAAAATCTCGATATTATGTTATGCCCTTATTTGCTACCTTATTTTTAGGATTATTGTTTGCTACCCCCAAGTATTACATGGATGACATTGCTCAAAAAAAAAGTATTACATGGACGAAAGTACAACTTATAGCTATCACATTTTAACATGTATAACTTGTAATCAATCACATCTATGGTACATCTCTGGCCATTGGATGACATTGTTTTCTCCATGAAAAAAGTGGTTTATAAGTTAAAAGTTGTGATTGCCAGATCATTTGCTCCCTGAAAAGTGTGTTGCATATGAATTTCCTTTGGCTGTTGCATATGTACATTTCAGTATATAACTAAATTCTTGAGCATATGTCTCTATTGATAATGTTGCTTACTAAATGCAGGCGTCCTGGTGGTGATAGAATTTATGGAGTTTTTGACAACCAACTGCCTGCTGCTTTAAGGAAACTTCCATTTGATAGGCATCTTTCTCTGCAAAATGTAAGGAAGGTGGTTTCAGAGGCAGATGGTTATCAGCCTCATCTGATTGCTCCTGAGCAAGGCTATCGGCGACTAATTGAAGGTGCTCTGAATTATTTTAGAGGCCCAGCAGAGGCATCGGTAGATGCTGTAAGTGCTTTTTATGCCTTTATTTCCTTGCCTTTATCTATGCTGGTTCCATTTTAAAACAAACTTTGGTGAAATTATCAGTGTAAACATTCTGAGCTCTATGTACAGGTTCACTTTGTTTTGAAGGAACTTGTGAGGAAGTCAATTGGAGAAACTCAGGTAATGTTTCAGACTTTAAATGAGACTTATTCTACATTGTGTCTGAAATAACAAGCACATCCTACTTTTCAATGAAACAGGAGCTAAAGAGATTTCCTACATTTCAAGCTGAAATAGCTACTGCCTCTTATGAAGCCTTAGAAAGATTTCGTGAGGATGGTCGAAAGACAATGCTTCGATTAGTAGATATGGAAGCATCATACTTAACAGTAGATTTCTTCCGAAGGCTCCCAGTAGAAACGGAAAAGGGCGATAATCCTGCTACGTCTGCTGCAATTGATCGATATTCAGAAGGGCATTTCAGGAGAATAGGATCAAATGTATCTTCATATATAAAAATGGTATCTGAAACACTCAGGATCTCCATTCCCAAGGCAGTCGTTCATTGTCAAGTGAGAGAGGCCAAGCGGTCTTTGCTTGATCATTTCTATACACAAATAGGGAAGAAAGAGGTATTTCATTCTCATTCTCATTCTTATGCCTGTCTCTTGTTAATTCATGTGTTTTGTGTGTGCTATTACAATGTTGTGGACTTCAATTGTTTGTATTTCTTGTTTAGGGTAAACAACTTTCACGTCTTTTGGATGAGGATCCTGCACTGATGGAGCGCAGGCTGCAATGTTCCAAGAGGCTTGAACTGTACAAGAATGCCAAGGATGAAATTGATTCCGTCTCCTGGGCAGCTTGAACCGTACAAGAATGCCAGGGATGAAATTGATTCCGTCTCCTGGGCATGGTGAACTTCAGAAAGTCATCTTGAGTTGCATATTGCTGTATATCATATGGTATAAGAATCACAGCATGCCGGTTCTATGAGCGTTATTTGTTATATTTCTTATTTGTCTGTATCTTCTTTATATTTGCGGTGCATTACTGTGATGGCCTTATCTCACTGCCATCCAGTATGACGTGTATTTTGTACCAGACTAGAAGATATTTTGTACTAGAAGCCATGTAATTGATATTAATATAGTTTGTTGTATGTATTTTGCTGTTGTTCCATTTTTCTCTACACGAACTGTTTCTATTAAGGATTTGATCCGGAGATTAGGAATCTCTAGTTGGCTTGTGGTTAAGATCAATCTCCATTGATCCTTACATTGTTATTTGTAGTAAGTGAAAATAGACGTGAAAATTTGGTAAAGCGTTTTGTACTTTATTGAAAAGAATATTGTTGAAATACAGTCAACAAGGGAGTCCCTTGAATTGGATTTTCTAATGCTTTCTACCCAATAATTTATTTAGTGTGGTAGTAATCACGAACCAAAAAAGAATACTCTATTGATATCCTTGCAGAAATTATGTCCTTACGGGCTCTGTTTGGCATAGCGAGTAATCAAATTACTTGTTCAACCGACCAAGACAAGTCTAGCAAAAATGAATGAAAACACTCAAAACAGTTCGACTATATTGCGCACCCACATCAATTACCATTATAAGAAGACAAAAGGCAAAGGTTGCGAGCAAGAATGTTAGAATGATAAAGGGATATCGCCTCCAAGAGGCCAAGAAACAGCTCGATATTATTAATTGATATTCCTACCAGTAGAATCATCTACTCAGCCTCACAACCACGCAACAAGCCATCCTGTGCTCTTCGTGTTTTGTAAATATTTTTGCCTTGAGAGTACATATAAAATTGGTCTGGAATCCTAAAATCTACTGTATTCTTTAGACTGCAAGGCATCTCACATTGTATAAAATTCCTGTTATTTAGATTGCTAGTTTGCCGCACAACAACATTTTCCATTACAGATAAAGCACATCATGGTATAAATAGCTTTGGAAGAATTCTTTGGATATACAGAAATTCGTTTCAGTCTTGTCTATGAATCTATTTTAATCCTTCTGAACTGAAATATGGAAAAACTGCGATTTGAATGGTCAAGTATTCTAGCTAGAAATTTATAACTTCTTCCAGCAATGGCCAACATTTTAGGTGTAACCAAATTCAAGCATCGGGTGTTTCAGTAGCATCTTCCAGCTTATCTAATTCTTCCAATGCCATCCATAACTTGGGATCATCAAAACTTTTGATAAGAAATGCTGGTTTGGCCTCCATCAACAAGTTCCCTGGATTTCTTGTCGTCAGACCGACAACTGGCATCCCAGCAGCCACACCAGCTTTTATCCCTGATACAGAATCCTAGAAAAAACAACATAAAGAGAAATGTCAAACATTTAGTATCAATAATAATAAAACGGTAACTCTAATAAAAAAAGGTGACTCCATGTACACAAACCTCAAATACAAACGTGTGATCTGCAGGTACACCTAGAACCTTGAGAGCCTTCAAATAAGGATCAGGGAAAGGCTTTGCATGCTCACATTCACTCCCAACAACAAGGAGCTGGAAGAAATCAGATAGTCCAAGAAGGGAAAGCATGAGCTCAGCATTTTCTCTTGGGGCATTAGTAACTGCTGCCCGTTTAAAACCATGATCCTTGATCCATTGGCATAGCTTATCGAGACCATCGACAGGTTTCAACTGCTCACATGCTATCCTGCAAATTTAATTGTTCCAAAATTGCATCTGTTAGTTTGCATATTCCACAAAAAACGACAAATGTTGAAGACTAGTATTATGAGGGATAAATATGACAGTATATTACTTTCTGAACATTGCCTCCTTATCTTCCATGAATTTCATGCCCTTCTGATGATCCTCGGGAAACAAGAAGCTTGCAATATCATCGTTATGCTTGCCACTGATATTATCAATAAAGAACTGCTCAGGGATGGGGACACCTCCATTGAAACCTTCCTGTAAAAACCAAATGTTAGCACAACCTCCCTGTGTACAATTTGGTAGAAACCACAGTTAAAATTTGTTTTGACACCTAAGGTGTAAATCAAGGTGGAGTTCAATCGAGAATTTATTAAAAACTGAAAGGTGATTGCTTCATTTGTGAGAGCAAACAAAACACATGTAGCAACTATCCTTCACAGGTGACAACTACCAAAGAAACCTACAAATATTGGGAGACAAATTGGCAAAAAAGTACTTGGGAATGTCTACCATGCATGAGATGTAGATGTTCAAAAAAGTATTATCAAGGCGTGTTGCTTAGAATTATGGAATTACTGCTGTACCTCTTGGAGCATCTCACGAAATGCATAGTAGTGAAATGGATCCGAGTCACATAGTGTTCCATCAATGTCAAATAGTATTGCTTCAAGGGGTGCAATTTGAGATAAGGAAGATTTTCTGCAGAAGATGATATTATTGAAATACATATAAATTGTATTTACAAGGAGAATACAATAGACATTTTTAAAAAAAAAACCGATTGAAATAACATTCTAAATGCTATCTGGAATTATAAATCTCGAAAAAGAAAAGGAATCTCTAAATCTATGCGGACAAATGGAAAAGGCATGGGTCTAGCTCGATCTATGCTTTGGCTATCCGTCCAGGCATTCCTGCAACAACGATTTGTTGTACACTTCTTTTATTTTATTTGGATCTGTCATTGGTTTGTTCCAAAAAATCAACTACAAAAGAAGTACCTATCTTGAGGGTATACTTCCAAGTTATACATCAGAAAATTGATTTAAATACGTAGTGGATAACACATGTATTTGCTTTCTTTTAATCATAACATTTTGCAATTTCACGCATTCCTTAAAAAATTACTTACATTTAAACCGATGCCAAGCTGAGGCACCAAAACCCCATACTCCGATAGGTTGTCCAGTTTTCCCCATTTTTTTTTAATTGAACATCATTGTTACATGGCTCGAAATTTCATATTAGGTTGTGCCTCATGGACCCCCCATCTTAGTTCACCATCCAGTATAAAATTGTATCCATGATCCCAATCACCATGAAAGCTTATTTATAATCATGAAAGTCAATGAACTCTCTCAGAAGATGTAGTCTGAAGAGTGAAGACATCCTCCTTTCACAATAGAGAATAACAAACGACCTGCAACCTAGTAATCTGCCAGGGTTCAATATGCAATCACAAATTATGTCCATTTTAACCATAGGAAACCACAACCATACAAAAAGAAAAATAGTTGGGTCTCATCCATACATCAAAACAAAACATTAAAATCCATCACATGCCCAAATGGACCATTTTCCATAGCATACCAACAAACAAGACAGACAAGAACAAAGATTAAAAAAAAA
>JAMKQA010005196.1:0-13787 GCA_024699735.1 Posidonia australis
TTCAAGGGCTTAAATATAAATTTCCAGGACTTAAATGTGACAAAAACCCATTTTAATGATTATCAGTGTCATTTTGAAAACATTCAGGGCTCAGAATGTAATTTTCACAGAGAAAAAATGTTTCAGAGAACTTCAGGGACTTAAATGTAGAATTCCAAGACCTGAATGTGACAAAAACATGATTTTATTGATCATTTATACAATTTTGAAAACAGTCAGGGGTCATGGCGCAATTCTCACAGAAAAAACTTGTTTCAAAAACTTCAGGGACTTAAATGTAAATTTTCTAGACTTAAAAGTGATAAAAACATGCAACAATATGTTAAGAATTAAAAGATGAATTCTTCAGAGGGTTAAAAGCAAAATTCACTGATAAAATAAAGAATAAAAACTATTTTAAAACTATAAAGACTAAAATGAAAATGTTTGGACCCATATGCAATAAAAAAGAACTGAAATGTAATAAATAAAGGACATAATTGTAATAATCAAAAACTAAACTAAATGGGCCATAAATGGTCCATTCGAAGATCGCCGCCGGCGATCTTTTTCGACGACCCTCCGGAGTCTTCACAGGGCACGGTGAGGTGCGGGAGGCTTGGTTGACCACCGTGACAGCGCGGCGAAGCTCCGGGGAGCAACGACGAGGCCTGGGGAGGTCTGGAACGTCCCCCCCACCTCGAACTCCAACGAGGATGTCGGCGGTGACGACAAGAGCGACACGGGGCGCTGGCGTCGTGCGGAGCGACGTGGGAATGCTTGGCGGCTTGCGGAGAGGCCTCCGGAGGCATCGGAGCGACGTAGAGTTCCTTACCGGCGTGCGGTGGCGACTGCGGTGGCTGTGGCGGTGGCGGCGACGCAGGCGAGCGGGCGGCACGGGCTGCAGTTGCTGGGCCTAAGAAGGGGCGCAGAGGAGGAGAGAGGCGAGAAGAGGAAGAGAGGAGGAGAAGGGGAGGAAGAAGAGGCCCCCAAGGGGTCTGCCCGCGGTTGCTCCACCAGCGATGGTGAACCCATCGCCGGAGGAGGTGGCTGCGGCACGCAGGGAGCCTGGCTCCACGGCAATGCAACCTGGACGCTCAGGGAGGTCCGGCATGCATGATGGATTTACAGAGAGGAGAGAGGAGGGTACCTGGTGGTTGTCCCGCGAGCTCCGGCGATCTCCGGTGGCAAACGGCGCTACTCCGGTGAGCTCTGGATCACGGTGTGGTGGCAGCTTTTGAAAAAAAAAGGAAAGGAGGCTCTGTCTTATGAATCGGATGTCTGAATTCTCTGGGTTTGCAAGGTTTTTCTCTGGAAAGACTTGGCGGAAAAAAGTCCTTTTTTTTTATTGTTAACGGCGAGCTTTATACTCCGACGAGGCTCTCAGGGGCCGTCGATCTTCCTCTCCTCAGCCCATCAGCGTCGTTGGATCGGACGCGAGCTGTAGGTGGTTGGCCAAGTATCTCGGAGGCAGATATCTGTCCCGGATTTCTCGAAATTTGTCGCCAGAGTTCTCGCCAGAAAATAAGAAGTTCGCCGGACTTATTTTTGAACTTTTCTATGGTTTTATGGTTTAAGAATGTATTGGATTAATTGGGTTGATTTTGAGCCTACGAATTGAACTTTTTATTTGGATTTTTGTTTTGATTTTATTTTTAGAATTTGTTGGACTTTTTAAGGTTTTAATTTTTGGATTTTAATTGGACTTTATGGGTTTAATTTAATTTCTTAATATTGTGATTTAAGGTTTAATTAAGATTTTAATTGGTTTATATTTGATTTTTTTATGAATTTTTAAGTATTTTTTAGAGTTTTGGTTTTAAGCTTTTAATTAGGATTTTGAATTTTATTTGACTTTTTGTTTATGCTTTGATGATTTTAATTAAGTTTTTGATTAAAGCTTGATTAGTTGATTTTAATTAATTATTTTGGGAATTTTCATGGATTTGAGGATGTTAATTTTAAGTTTTTAATCAGAATTTTGTAAGTTAAATGTGATTATTAATTTTGGATTTTATGGTTTTAATTGATTTGAAATTAGGATTTTCAGTTTTAATTAGGATTTATTTAGGGACTTTCAATTAATTATGGTTTATTTATTTTTTAATTGGGATTTTGAGTTAATTAGGGTTTTTTGGGTTTAATCAGGATTTTTGGATTAATTAAGGTTTTGAATTTTTATAAATTAAGGTTTTTAATGGATTTTCACTTTAATTAGGGTTTTTACTTATTTATTTAGATTTTTAAGTGATTTAATTTGAATTAAGCTTAAATTAGGGTTTTTGTCTTATTTAATGAATTTTAATTTCTTTTCACTTGATTAGGGTTTAAAATTTTGATTAATTAGGATTTTATTGGATTTTAGGTTGATTTAAGTGGGTTTTAAGTAAATTAAGGTTTTTGTTGGATTTTAAGTGGATTAAGTGTTTTATTTGTTTTTTAGTGGATTTTAATGGAGTAGTGTTTTATTAGGTCAGGTGGACTAGTGTGGATCTGATTGGGACCTATGTGGACTAGGATTTTAGTGATCGCGATCAGAACATCAATCAAAGGAGCCTGCTGTCAAATGACCTCGAAAATAAAGTGTCTACACTAACAAAAAAGTCTAGAATAGATTTCCACAACCTTTGCTATCAAGTGGCATAGAAACCAACCAAGAATCCTAGTAAAATCAACATGAACATGGCTATTACTTGGATGTAACATAGGGTGTTTATTAATGCAATTTCATTGAAGACAACTTTAATTTTTTAGAATTTTTTTGACCACATACAAAGAGTAAAATCAACTTTTTTGACAAAGCACAGTGTGCCTCCCTTGGGTCTTCACTCCGTGCAGAAGAAACCCAACTTGCTTCTCTTGGGTCTCCGCTCTTTGTGAACGAAACCTAATTTGCTAATATCATCAACTCAAAAGAAAAAGAGGGATAAGGAAGGAGTCGCTACCGTAAAGCTCAATGACGCCAATGCCAGCAACATGATAATGTCTAGACATGAAATCATCCTTAGACAAGCAAAAGTTCTAAATGCATGCATTGTGCTAAAAAGAAACTTGAGTGGCATATGCGCATTTAGTCTTTCTCGGCAGCATTCCAACAATCAAAAATCTGTATTACTAACAAAAAAGTCTAGAATAGATTTCCACGACCTTTGATATCAAGTGGCATAGAAACCAACCAAGAATCCTAGTATAATCAACATGAACATGGCTGTTACTTGCATGTAATATAGGGTGTTTATTAATGCAATTTAATTGAAGATGGCTTTAATTTGTTGCAGCATGATGCAAATATACAATGATTTTTTAGAGTTTTTTTGCTACATACAAAAAGTGGGGAGAAACAGATGCTTATATTTACTGCCTACAAAGCTGACCTCAAGAATTGTACAACAAAGTAGACAACTGCCAAGAATAGTGCAATCTGATAAGCATCTCTCTGTAAACCTTCGTCCCTTTGAAAGAACTGAAATTAACAAAAAGGAAAACCAGAAAAGAGGAAAAGTTAACAAGGTGGCGTTATATAAAATTCAGGTAAATAAAAGGTATCAACACTAGCTGAACCTGATTTTAAGTATAAAAAAATTACGAAGGAAGATTATAAAGGGTTTCTCAGTGTTATCCAAAAAAAAAAAAGACTGGACAAATATATTATCCCGGATGTATGATAATGAAATTGTTGGCAAGTGGAATATTTAATAGAAAGTGCAACCATGTTAAAGAGAATGTAAACTCATGAAACATATCACTTTAAACAATCACATGGATGATTTTTGAACAAACAGTGTAAAAACAAAGTCTCTTTTTTTTAATGTAGTATCCAAAGGCCATCAGAACCAGAAAAGTTAACTAGGTAGTGTTTGTTATATAAATCCAAGTAAACAGAAGGAGCTGAAACTTGCTGAATCTGATTCAAGAGGCAGAAAAGTTACGAAGGAAGATTATAAAGGGTTTCTCAATGTTCCAAAAAAAGTGACTAGACAAATATTTTATCTCAAATGTGTAAATGAAATTGTCGGCAAGTGGAATATTTAACAGAAAGTGAAAGTAATATGCAAACATTTCAACGAGAACATAAACTCTTGAAACATGTAACTTTAAACAATCACATGGATGATTATTAAACAAACAGCTCAACAACAAAGACAATTTTTTTTTTGCAATCTAATATCAAAAGGCCATCACATTCATTGTTCTAAACATCGGTTTCATGTTGGATTTCGATTATTCCTAAATACAAGTGTGTCAGGCATTCAGTGGAAACAGGATTAAACGTGAAAGTTCATTAAAAACTTTGATTTTCAATTTGAAACTCTAAGGTAAGTTAAAGTAAGTAACAATACACATCTTTGAATCTTTATATTTGCAGATTAAACATATGTGATAAGGAATTCTGATGCGTATAAAAACAACGCTATCTAAATTTTAAAAAAGATTGAGAATTAGTAAACAAATTTTATATATTACCATTCTAAAAATCATAAATTATGTTGACATGATTAGAATGCTAAAAAATAATGAAATTTGAAGGTTAATGAAACATATTTGAAGCTACAAAACATAGAGATTTTATTATGTTACCATCGATATGGACAAATAAGTCATCGACATGGCACCAACATAGACCATCATGGCACTGACATGGCTCACACAAAAAATGTACTCTTTTGTGTAAAATGCTTGTTTGCAGCAAACAACTTACAACTCAAAAAACATGTACTTTAGCACCAATCACCCAAAAATTATCACGATGCAATAAATACTGACGGAAGAGAGTATTAGACGATGATGCTAGTAGAAATCACGTACTCTTTCAGGGTAAATAAAAGTTGAAGTTTAATTCTCAATTGTCTCACCTTTGTTGGATCTCCAGTTGGGTCAGGATAGATCTCCTGGTTCTCCTTTTCCATTGAGAAAAGATCTGTATTCTTTACTAGATCTACAGCATCCTTTACAGACTCAGTTAGAGAAAAAGAACGACGAGAAAACCAGAAGTATCCCTGAGCAAAAGGTGAGGATGAAGACACATCCCATGCCTCTTCGTGCTTAATCACTTGGCCACTTATCTGGTTCAATGTAAAAAGAGAACTCACATGGACTATTAAGTCTGCGAATGACAGGCCTTTAGCCTTCCCTCTGACTGTCCATTTGATGCTCAATACGCTTGTCGACAGCATTACCATCTCCTGCACCATCTGATAGAGAAGAAACATCATACTTGAAAACATAAAATTAATACTAAAACCGTTTCCAAGTACTTCAACATATTTTGGTAGATTGTAGTTGATATGACATAAGCAAAAGACCAAACCATAATTAAATTTCCCTCCTAGAGAAAAGTGGATCAAGTGTAGGTAACTATGCTTATTGCTCTTAGTGCATTTGTGTGTCAACTGAACTATCATTAGCAGATAGCTGTACAAAATATGGCCAGGGATTAAAGGAACATCAATACATATGTGTACAAGCTTGTCTATGGGGTCATATATTCACTTACTAATAAAAGAAAGTAACATAAGACATTTTAATACGAAACAAAATATATTATCGGAGTAAAATCAGTACCCACCACTACAGGGTTTTCCATTGCATCTGTTGCCCATAGAGGACGCTTGTATTTTTCACGGCCTGTAAAAGACCTGACTGGATCCTGATGCATATGAATAACCATTAACAAGGCTTACTAAAGAAACTAAAAGGATATAAATAATGATAAACCCTAAAAAAGAAATTAATGTAAAAAATACTTCCTTTCAGGGATGAACTTAATATCAACAGAATTAAGAACATAAATATTAGAACTAAAGGAGGTCAATTCTATTCTGAAGTACAGAATCAATTTAAGGATTCTAGAAACTTTACCACGTAATTGATGGAAATTGTATGAACAACAAAAAGAGCAGCCTATACACGGAAGTAGCTGAAAAGGAAAGAAAAATACATCCAACTAACTTGTAGTAAGAAAGAAGCAATTTTTCCCAATACTTTGATATTATCTTGTCGCATAACAAAGAGTTAAGTGTTTCTTTATAAACCTTGTCAAGTGTGACCTTGCTAAAGGACCCACAGATGTGAGATTGCTTACACAAACTATACAAAGTGTGAGACCACATAGCAATTTAGTAGTCAGCTTTTGATCTGCAGGCCGCATATCTTATGAATCCAAGTCTAGATTTCAAGATGTAATGGCCAAAAAAGTCCCAACAATCAGACCATTTATTGAAAGTTAGATACTTTAGTAGCTTGGAGAGGCTTTTTTTTTGTCTATTCTCAACAACACTCAAGACTTGTAATTCTCTATATGCCTCTGGAGCTCAACCAGAATGCCAAGGTGAAACCCTGCAACAGAAAGGTAGAACAAATTGGAAATGAAAAACTTGGAATCAATCTTATTCCTTACATTATAAGGCAGGTTATTTTAGTAATGTGAGCCATATTTACTTGTTGCAACACAAGTCCAAGCCCACATAGCCTGGCCTTGATCAATGATGAGTTAGTGAAACCACTACCCCATCGAGAGCCTCAAATAGCAACCCAATAATCTATTAAAAGCTTAAGCCATGAAGTTACTAGTTACTACAATAGTAAGTAATGCCCAATACTGATTTCCTAATTAACTAGTATGGAACTAGATTTGGGGTGTTATAACCACCCCTTCTTAGACTGGTGACAAGGATGTAAAACCACAATCTGGTACAGGACCACCAGGCTATGCAGGATGCCAGAGGTGGCTAACACCCACTTACTTTGGTCGATCACTTGGGCTCCTACAACACTTAGATTAGGGTGAAATGAGACCATATTTTCATTTAATGTTATATTATTGCGACTTAGGTGGGAACTTGTTTTAGCCTAAGTCTTTTTGTGGTTCAAATACATGCAACTGATAGAGAATCTTGGGCTTCATAAATTCATGCCTATGATATCATGGTAGTTATACATTTGGAAATGTTGAATCAAGTTGACTTGTATCTTGGCTAGAATTACATTTCTTATTTACAACATGAATGGACTATTCACATGTCTACGTGACTTACAATGTTTAGGTACACTGACAATCTGGTATTGTATACGAATTTGATATTTAGGTACATTTGTGATTACCTAAAAGGAGAGGCCAATGGTGGTGGGTGGAGGTAGAGAATGCGTCATGGTTTGATAACACCTTACCATGTATGTGAAAATTAAAGAAATAAGATGCATTTGCATGAACCCAAATCTCTATTAATAGAGAGGATCGAGAAAGGAGTCACTAAAGACTTATAGAGGTATATGGTTCCATACCCACTAAACGACAAACCCATACAAGATACATAGAGCACCGGGACTAAACAAATAAAGTTCAAATCTCATGACATCCAATCATGGGTGTTGAAGCGAGCATCCAACACATTCAACCCTACATCAGTCACCATGTTGAATTGTATTGCAAAACTAAAATACATGGGTATACCGAAAATTATAGCATTTTGAAGGATTTATCAGTTTGTTGATTTTTTTATTCATTTTAAAAATCCCAAGGTTTCTAATGTTTAGATTTTCAGCAATTTTTTTCTTTTTCCTGATTTCTTTCTTTAGACTTTTTGGCTACTCTGAATTTTTTTATCCTCTTTATTTAACAAAACTATAGAAAGAGGAGAAGCAATAAGAAGAGAAGAAAAAGAAACACCCAAAAGGCAACAAATGATATACATAATTAGTCATACATACATATGCGGTTGAAACAATATGCTATGCATGCATTTAAATAGACAAAGAAAGATAATTCAAAAATGAAATTCTAAATTAAATTTGGAAAAGAAATATAATCTATTGTGCAAAAGATTCTAAGAATATTGGCAACATCTAAAAAGATAACAACATATCTAACAAAATAAGGGAACCACTGAGAGAAAGAGGGAGAGAGAGAGAGATTTGGTTGTCTAGGAGAATGAGAGAGAACGAGTGTTGTGATTGATAGGGTGGACAGGAGGTCGGCAGCAGACACCACCAACCGGTCATTGAGAAAGAAGAGTAAGGTGGTGGCAGAGGCCACAAGTGAAAATGCCATTCCGTAGGGAGTGGGCCATCTAGGGCTGAAGCCACAGAATCTTTGGACAGAAGGCAGAACAGATATCAGGTTCATACCAATACCACCTTAAGAGAGGTGTTTAAACAACTCCTAGCAGTAGTCATCACGAATTCTAAAGGTTTTATTATTTTATTTTTTATTTGATGTTTATAAGAATCGAACTCCCGACCTCTTGTACAACTACAAAAAGATTTTACCACTAGTCCAAGTGATTGCAAATGAAGTCTAAAGGTTGGTTGCAGAACAAGGAAGCGAATGTGTGCCCGAGATGTTTTGATCAAGGGCATCATCAAATGGACTGCTTCAATACTTGGGTTTGCTACTGGTGCAAAGGAACAGGGCATCAGGAAAGGAACTGCAACACGATGAAGGGAACGTCGGCAATTGGTGGGGTGGTGAAGACTGTCAATTATGGAAGTATGGTATTGAAAGAACTGAGTTTCAAGGAAGCACTCCTCAATGCAGATGGGAAACGTGGTCACTTTGATCTGACTGAAAAAAACAAGCAGAAGAGAGATCATGCCATTCCAATGATTAAGATTAGAAGTTCAGATTTCATTAACACAACATTTGCACTAATTGACAACTCCATGCTGTTAACAAGCCTAGTCGTAACAATTTAATCATCTTGTTCCCAAGAAGTATAAGTTGGATCCTTCTCATTTGGAGCCACGGACATAATGTGCTTCAGTTTCTTCTGTGATACTAGAAACAATTTAAAGGCACAGACCACAAGATGTAATTTTGTCCATTAAGCTTCATGTAGTATCAGGTGGATTTTTGTTCTCTGAAGTATAAGCCATGAATATAGATAATAATAGAACAAAATAATAAAGAAAGATAGCAAAAGAGCTACCAAACAAAAGTAGACAGGAGTCACGGACACAAGAATTAACGTATCCGTGACAAAATCAACAGCCAAACATTCAACGATGATGGTATATGCCATTAAAACAAGAAAAAACTTACACCATAACCACAAAACCCTAGATAGGGAGGAGGAGAAGGGACTGCTAAGGCAACCGGATGACTTCTAAGGGGCAGCCGACCCTTCTCCTTGCTGTAGGAGAGACTACTGCCTCTCCATGAGGATGCAGAAGCCCTGTAAGGGGCTTAGCACCACTGGTCGGTGGTCTACAAGCTGCCGGCCGCCACAGATCAGTGATTTGTGGGCTGTTGCAAGCCGCTGCCTCTTAGTATACTCTGTATATACGTATTATATTAGAACTTCTTATCATGTAAGGGTGTGGAATGTTTTAGAGGTGTGAGACAGCTGTTGAAACAAACTCTTGATATATAAATATACATGGGTGTTCCTTCTACGTGCACTGTAGACAGAAACAGCTTTACAGTCACCTTCTCAATATGGTATCAGAGCTATATGGTCCTAATCTTCTCTTATCCTTCTCTCCTACTTTCGTCCTGTTTCTTTCCATCCTCCTCCCCTTTTTCTTTTTCCTACCAATGGCATCCTCTGGTGGTTCCATCCTCAACTCCACCTCTCCGTCATCTTCTTCTGTTTCTATGAACCCACTTCTGTTCTCAACTCTTTCTAGTGCTCACCACCACATCAGAGTCAAGCTTACCACCACCAACTACCTCTTGTGGCGAACACAATTTATACCTCTACTCCGAAGCCTGGGTCTTGTCGACCTTATTGACGGCACAGATCGTTGTCCTCCTCCAACAATCACCACTCCACCCACATTCTCTGAAGTCATCGCTGCATCTCCAACCTCTCACACTGACTCTTCAATCTTTGAACAAGTAAATCCTCTACATCAGGCATGGGTTCACAAGGATCAACTCCTTACCTGGATAATGCAGACTCTGTTTGAGGAAGTTTTCACCTCCATCACTAACGTCGAGACATTCTTTACTGCTTGGCGTACTCTTGAAATGACTTTTGATACCCCATTCCCACACCGGTATAGTTCAACTTACTATGCAAATTCATAATTTTAAAAAAGGTGACATGGATGTTGCCACTTATCTCCGTCAAGCACGATATAGTGTTGAGGAGCTTTGAATGGCAAGCCATCCCATCTTGGAAGCTAACTTCAATACCATTATCTACAACAATCTTCAGATGGATTACAGTGTTATAGTCACTGCCTTGTCTACTCAACCCACTCCGGTGAACTTTCTTAAGTTATTGAGCATTTTGTTGAGTCACGAGATATGTCTACTAGCATTTCACAGCTTGCTCTCAATATTACTATCCACTTCAACCACACCACCTCTCACCACGGCTTCGGTAGTGCATGTGGCACACTCAGCGCCCTTTTCCCATGGTCCTAGACAACAATTTGGTTGTGGTCATAGCCAACACTTAGGAGAACATCGAAATCCTTGTCTTGTTTATGTTCCCATGGTCACAGCCCTTACAAATGACATTTCCATCATCTTGGCATTGCTCTTCCTCATGCCTATGTTGCATGCCCATCATCAACTCTACGCTACGGTGCTACATTGACTCAGGTTGTCCTCATGATTTTCCTCAAACACCTAATGGCCAACAACACTTCCTAGTTGTTCCACCCCAATCTTCACACCCACCCACCATCATCAACTCACTCCTCTTATTGGTATGTGGACTCTGACGCAACTCATCATCTCACTCCAAATCTTCAAGCCTTATCTTTAGCTGATGAATATCATGGGAGTGATCAAGTGGCCGTCGCAAATGGTAACACTCTCCCTATCTCACATGTTGGATTTACCACCCTATCCACTGTTAATCGCAAGTTTCTTCTCTCAGAGCTTTTGTATGTTTCAACACTATTTACAAGTGTAAATGAAGAAATACTCTATGTCGAAGTCAAACTTCGACACATGTCGGTGAGTTTACGCTGAGTTTGAATAGTGTCGACTGACATATCTATTAAAACTACAAACACACACTAGAGTTCTTTCCTTTTCATTTGCTTCTCTCCTTTTATGAGTTCCTGATTTTCTGTGTATCTCCTCTACTCCTTTGCAATCTGATGGTTTGCTACAAGCTTGAAAAGCATTTTCTCCTTAATTGTTCTTAAATTTTATTCCTCTTTAAAGTATAACACTTGATTTTAATATAGAATTTTTGTGTTTGTATTTTGAACTTTTTATTTAGATCTATGATAGAATCTTAAATCTATCGTAATAATAATTACATCTAACTTAATAATACATAAATCTTATGCTTTTCCTTCTTCTTTTTTGTATTTTAATGTTAATAACTTGATATTACATAGATATAACCTAATAATACATACATCTTAAGCTTTTTAATGTTTTTTGTATTTTGATGTTAATATCTTGATATTATATAGATCTAACCTAATAATACATAGGTCTTAGGTATTTTCATGTTTTTCTGTGTTTTAATGTTAATAACTTAATATTACATAGATTTAATCTAATAATTCTATAAAATCATTAAAAGAGAAAAATTCGTAATAAAAACAATAAAATATTTATGTTAAGCATATAGGAGATAACTTTTACAAGTATTTTTGTTTTAAACATTTATTAATCATTTTCACATATTATTTATGCTATAAGATATTTATATTAAATCCATCTAGTGTATTTTAATATAACACAAATTAAAGAAATTGACCTAAATAGTTTAAGATATAGATTATTGCTTACTTTAACTTATTCTAGAGTTTCAAATTAAAATTCAAAGTTTCTTACCTATTTTCATGGACTTCCATAAATTTACCACACTTTCACTGATGTCAGATACGTTTCTTATTTTGTTAATCTGACATGAAATTGACATTTAATTCTATGCTTCCTCCTCTTTCAAAACAATTGTTCTCTGTTCACCATTTTACCCTTGATAATGCTTGTTTCTTTGAGTTTCATCCATTCTTTCTTGTTGTCAAGGATCAAAAGACCGACAAAGTTCTTCTTCAAGGTAGATATCAAGATGGTCTATATTGTTCTCCATCCTTTCCTCCTATTGTTTTACTCAACACGAAAGTTTCTCTCAATCATTGGCATTCCAAGCTGGGACATCCTCACTCAACCACAGTTCATCTCTTGGTCTACCATCATCATCTTCCTATTTTGTCTACTGGCATGCAACACTATGAAGCATGTCTACAAGGCAAATTCTCTCATTCTCATCTTCCCTTAACAGGTTCCTCAAGTTCAAGTCCATTGGTTCTCATTTGTAGCGATGTTTGGGTCCATCACCTTTGTAATCATTTGGAGGCCATCGATATTTTGTGCTATTCCTTGATGATCATTCCAAATTTGTATGATTTTGTCCATTAACCAAAAACTCTGTTGTGTTTCCTTTCTTTCTTCCAAGCTTATATAAAACAACAATCCTCTACTAGAATTAAATGTTTTCAATCTAAAAGTAGTAGTGAATTTCGTAAGCTTGATTCTCATTTTCAATCGTGGCATTTTTCATCAATACTCTTGTCTTCATACACATCAGCAAAATGACTCCGTTGAGCGTAAAATTCAACACATTATTGATACTGGACTTATTCGTCTCGCTCAAGCTTTTGTACCTCATTAGTATTGACATTTTGCATTTGAAACTATCGTCTATCTTATCAACCATCTTCCTTCACCCATTATTAAGAATCATATCCCTTTCTTCCTTTTACATAAATTTCATCTAGATTATCACATTCTTAAAGTGTTTGGATGTTCGGTTTATCCTCTAACCAAAGCATACAATACAAATAAATTTTCTTATCAATCAATACCATGTGTCTTTCCTGACTATCTTACTAATTTTCATGACTATAGATGCCTAGATATTAATATTGAATGAATTTATATTGCTAGGCATCTAATGTATATTAAGGACTCATTTCTTTTTACAGCCCAACCCATTTTCAACAAAAAACCCACTTCCTCACATCAATTCTTTATTTCCATTCCTAGTTCACCCCTACAGCCCACTCCAACCCATTCATCCCCAGACCACTATTCATCTTCCTCTAAAACAATAGGTGAACCCACTATCACAATAGCAAACCACCAAATTCAACTTTGTCTTGAAAACCAATGAACTATCATCATTAACTCATTGGCCCCTCTAAACCATCAACACAGCATGGTCTTCCAGAAGCTTTGTTGGCTACCATCAATAAGACTGAGCCTCAAAGCTTATTCTAAAGCAACAAAATCTGTCAAGGGGATGAGAGCCATGCAATCTGAAACCAATGCACTACACTAGAATAACACATGATCTCTTGTTCCATAGGATACTTTCATGAATATTTTGAGTTGCAAGTGGGTTTTTTGGCTAAAATATAACCCAGATGGATCAATTAAGCGGCATAAAACTCACTTAGTTGCCAAAGGCTATAACCAACAAGCTAGAGTGGATTATTTTGACACATTCAGCCCAATTGTCAAAACCACTACCATTCGACTCGTCCTTGCATTGGTTGTCTCTCGAGGTTAGTCTCTTCATCAAGTTGATATCTTTAATGCTTTTTTTCACGACGACCTTCAAGAATATGTTTATATTAGACCTGTCAATTCTTGACACGACACGATTACACGAAACGACACGACACGACACGATAATATGATAAAATTTAGTTATAATTTTTTTTAATTATTTTGAAATATTTATGTGATTTATGATTAATAAACATAATTTTATTTTGACACGATTAGACATGATTATTACCTGATTTAACACGATTGGAATTGATTGAACCCAGTTAATACACGTTTAACATTAATAATAGATTATTAAGCATATTATTACCAAATTGAA
>JAMKQA010005197.1:0-11378 GCA_024699735.1 Posidonia australis
AGTTGAACACATCAACATGTGATTTAATGGATGTACCTTCTGTCATTCGAAGCATGAACAACCGTTGCTTTAAATGAAGTCTGTTTGCAAGAGTTTTTGTCAAGTAGAGTGTCTCTAACTTCTGCCATAGGTCTGTAGCAGTTTTCTCATGCACAACTTCCCGAAGAACTTCATTAGACAAGCATAATTGAATACTTGTCAAAGCTTCCTCATCCATTTCTTTTTTATCTTCTTCTGTCATAGTATCTGGTAAACTCTGTTTTCCTTTTAAAGCTTTTGAAACTCCTTGCTGAACAAGAACTGCACGCATCTTTACTTGCCAAAGACTGAAATTAACATTTCGATCATACTTTTCAATCTCAATCTTCGCAGACATTGTGATAATTGAAGAAAAAATAGCAAGTAATTGAGAAAAGATGCTAAATATTCAGAAATCACCAAGGAGACGTGCTGTTTGAGTGTGCACATGTCTCAGTGGAAGAAGGAGGTGTGCAGACCGGTGTCTGAAGAGGGCTCACGCGGACCAGCGTCTGAAAAGGAGGCGCACACAGACCAGCGACTGAAGGGGCGTGCTGCGCGCAGACCGACGTCTGAAGGAGGCGCTCGCGCAGACCAACGACTGAAGAGGGCTCGTGCGGACCGGCGTCTGAAAAGGAGGCGCGCGCAGACCAGCGACTGAAGGGGGCGCGCCGCAGGCAGGCCGGCGTCTGAAGGAGGCGCACGGGTAGACCAGCGACTGAAGGGGCGCGCGCAGATCGGCGGCTGAGGGAGGCGCGCACGCAGACAAGCGACTGAAGGGGCGCGCGCGCAGACCTGCGACTGACGGGGCTCGCGCAGATCGGCGGCTGAGGAGGCGCGGCGCAGTTGCTACGATATGCGAAGGGGCTGTCCGAGAAACAGCGCGCAAGGGAAGCCACGGTAGAGGAGCGTGCGACCGGCGAGGTGCGGGAGAGCCGAGAGCTCCGAGAGGAGCACTCGCGATCAGCGACCAGCGACGGTTTCCGACGGCAGTTAGGGCGAAGAACGGCTGATTGGTAGAAATTTTTTTTTTTTGTGTGACTAAATCTGAAACTAAATCAACCTGTGCTCTAATACCAGTTTATTAGGGATTCACGTCTCGAACAATCCAATCAACACAAGAACACCAAGAATTTATGTGGTTCGGCAATGCCTACTCTATGGGCAGAGAAAGAGAGGAGGTGTGTTTTTACTATGAGAAGGTGTGGAAGAAGATAATACAAGTGATTAGGGTTCTTAGGTATTTATAGAAGACCCTAAGAGACCTTAATCACCCAAAGGGTAATTTGGGAATTACCCATTTACAAGTCAATTATAACAGTAGTAGTAGTAGTAGTAGTAGTAGTTCATTTTGGAGTAGATTAAATAAGAAAAAAGGAAAATATGTAAAATCAACAACTAGTAATGAATTAGAAAATTATTTAGAATGTGAGTTTGCATTTAGTGATATTGAAATGGATAACTTAGATGTAATAAAGTGGTGGTCTAATACTGCTATTAGGTTTCCTATAGTTTCTGGGATGGCTAAAGATTTACTAACAATTCTGACGTCTACTGTGGCATCGGAGTCTGCCTTTTCTGCAGGAAAAAGAGTTTTAAGTGATAGAAGATGTAAATTATCAAAAAACATCTGTAGAAGCCTCTGTCTGCTTGAAAGATTGGTATGATGTAGTTGATCGTCTACAAAATTTAAATTTAAACGACAAATTAGAGGATGAAGAGACAACAACTTCAACAGGGAAGGGAGCTTCTACTACAGATTAAAAAATGTAGTTGTTTCTAGCGATTCTATCAGTGATTCAGATTAGATTTATTTCCTACGAAAGTTTTTATATAGTCCTCATGTTTTTTTTCTGTGCCTTGAGTGCTTTGTTTTTGTGTTGTGTGTTGGGAAGGATGCTCTGGAACACTGGCACACTCATGATGTGTTTTGGTGGCATGTGTATCCCATGCGTATGGGTTGCACGCTTTGGCCTTGAACAACAGGAAGCTGTGGCATGTTGTGTTGTTATGTGTATTTTGGTTTTTTAGAAGTTTTTTAAATGTTATCCATAAAATGGATTTGGAAAATAATAAAAGAGACTTAAAGGGTTTACTTGATAATTTTCAGTTTATTTTTTATTTATGGAGACCAATAGACTAAAGGATTGTGTCGATGGATTCAAGGAGTATGATACCTTTAGATGGTTGGGCACAAGGGTGAGGCTGAGGCTCGGGAATCAATAAGCCAAAGGATTATGTTGGTAAGACCATGGAGTTTGATGATACTCTTGGGTGGTTAAGCATAAGGCCTAAGTTGAGGTTCAGGAACCAAAGGGTTGTAGAGATTGTGTCAGCGAATCCAAGAGGTAAGTACCTCTAGGTAGTCGATCACAAAATCGAAGGATGAAGTTTTAGTGTAGGTGCTGGCAAGGTTAGAAGGTATGAGACTCTTATTGGCTCTAACACTGAGACTCAAGATGCAGAAAGAGTGGACCTTGTGAGAGTTGGTAAGAATGTGATATGTACGTGTCTCGCTTATGGTGACGTCCTAATGGACAAAGGTGAAAGCTCTGTAGAAAGGAGAGACCCAAGATTGGGGAGTTCCTTCACAAGATGGCCCATCTGTGAAAATGCAGTATACTTCGATGACTACATGTGGGTCAATGTTAGTTGCTTGGCACGTGGTAATGTGACACATTGTATTTGGTTTGTGATCATTGGAGTGTTCTACATGCAATAGAGTATTCAAGCATTGTTGGCTATCTAAGCCACACGTTGAGTAGGTGGGTTCAGATCGTGCATTTTTAAGTTGCTCAAGGGAATTGAGTACTTAGTGTTGTATTGTATTTTTAGTAGATTTGACATATATTTTTAAATGCATGCTTTTATTATAAGATGTATCATGTTCTTTATAGTTTGGTTATTGTGACTTTGATACTTGAGAAGTGCATCATACCCGATTTTGACAGATAGAGTAGAGTGGCTTTGAGATGCATGTTTAGAGTTTTACATGTATGTTTCTAGTTTGGTTTTGATTGGCTGTGTTTTGTTGTCTGAGTGGACTTTGGGGTGGACTAAAGAAGAGGATTTATAGTATGTCTGGTGTGTTGGACTTGCGTGTTTAGCATGTGCATTTTAATTGGTTTGTGGTTTGAGATTTTAGCTGAATTAATTTGGATTCTTTGATGCATGCCAATATAACTAGGATACATTGTAAATTTAGAGGTTCTAGGCTTGTGGCATCAATATTAGTGATGCATGATTTAGAGTGTTGTTGAACACCTATTTAGAGATTTTCAATTGGTTTTCCAGTTCATATTTCAACGTAGAGGACTTTGTGGGTGTCACGTGTTTAAGTAGCCTGTCTTACTTATGCATTCCACCCACATGTTTGGTCTAGTTTCTAGTTTATTTTGTAGATATGGATTCTACTTTTGTATTACCCTTTTGTTTTGTGTTGTAGTGCATGTGTGTTGAGTAACTTTTTAGTGGTCACTCACGTGTGTTTAATTTATATTTTAAATGTGCAAATTGGAAGTTGAATATCTTACTATTCATATAGAGATGAGTCACTCGGCCACACATTGAAGATCTTGGGTAGATATTTGTTCAAGAGTAATTATTGATGTGTTAATATTTTTATGCTTGAATTTTGTAATATATATATATATATATATATATAAGAATATGTAAATATATTAGGAGTGTAACAATCGAGGTCGTTACAAGAGGTTAAAGCTTTTACTATCCAACACATACTACAAGGATAGTTGAAATTGATAGAGCAATAATTTTCTTAGAGGATGATTATGCTAGTAGGAGTATCTTTAGGAATTATGTTTTTTAGAAGTCATAGGAACATGTTGTTCTTTCTTGGGATTCTGAGCCTCTCCTACTCAAGAGATTTAGATGTATTTACTTCTTATTGTTCCAATGAACAATACTCTAGAGATAATTACAGTAACACAAGAACAACCACATGAACAACCTGTTCAAAAGTCTATCATTGATCCACATACTCTGGTTTTTCATGAGGATCAAGAGACTCATCTAAGTAGATCAAACCAATAAAAGAAGTCAACTATTTCATTTGATTATGTGGTATACTTATCTAATGAAGATATGGGATAAGGAGTTGTTGACCCAATGATGTGTTTACAAGCCATAAATTGTCTTAACTCCAATAATTAGTTGTAAGCCATGAATGAAGAGCTTGTCTCTATGGATAACAATCAAGTCTAAGAACTTATTGACTTACCTTTGGAAAAGAAGCCAATTGATTGTAAATGGGTTTATAATACCAAAAGAAATACCAAAGGGACAATAGAACGATATAAGGTGAGACTAGTGGCAAAAAGCTTCATACAAAGGGAGGATATTAATTATTATGAGACTTATTTTCCAATTTCCTCAAAAGATTCATTAAGGATAGTAATGGCATTAGTATCTCATTTTGATTTAAAGCTACGTCCGATGTATGTAAAAATGACTTTTCTAAATGGTAAACTTGAGAGAGAAGCATACATGCAACAACTTTATGGTTTCGAGGTTAAAGAAAAGGAATATATGGTTTACAACTTAAAGAAATCTATATATGAACTTAAGTAAGTTTCTAGACAATAGTACTTCATAATCAATGAAGTTATCATATCTTTTGAGTTTAAGGAAAGCATTATTAATCAATGTATATACCAAAAAGAAAGTAAGACTAGATGAATATTGATTGTTATATATGTAGATGATATTTTACTTGTAAGTACAAACCTTATGGTTTATAAGCTAAAGAAATCTATATATGAACTTAAGTAAGTTTCTAAACAATAGTACTTCAAATTCAATGAATTTATCGTGTCTTTTGGGCTTAAGGAAAACATTATTGATCAATGTATATACCTAAAAGAAAGTAAGGTTGGATGAATATTGATTGTTATATATGTAGATGATATTTTACTTGTAAGTACAAACCTTAGTTTTTGAAGCAGACTAAAAAATTTCTAACATCTTTTATATGAAAGACATGGATGAAGCCAATTATATTATTAGTGTCACACCCCTCATTTTCCACAATAATTTAAAACAAATTAAATTACGGAAAAATTAAAGCCAAACAGTAAATATCTAACTACCAGGAACCTGTGTGTGCGGCTAGGAGACTCCAAACTATATGCACTACGCTAACCCTTCGCATGCCTGCATATGCAAACCAAAACACGAGGAAAAATGCATGAGTGACGAAAGTCACCTAGTACGCACCCCAAGGAAAAACCACGGAAAATAAAACTATGATTAATTTTCCTTTTAAATTCATTTCGCAAACTATTTTCTCAAAACCTCACAAAACAGGCCCACACTGGCCAAAACCACAATCGGGGCTCTACTAGCCCAAAACCACAAGCAAAGGCCCTCAATGACCAAAACTATACACGATGAGTCAAGAAGCCCGGCGTCGGGCAACCGAACTCTGCCACACGCAGTCCATCGAGGAGCGACCACTGTGTTCTGCACTGCCACGGTGATGGCCACCATGTGTAGGAGCGTTCACCATCCCCCGATTCTCCCTATCTAGAGAACCCTCAAAAGCCGACCCCTCCCTGGGAAGGCTGTCCTGTCTCTCAGGACGCTACCAGCTACAGGGCATGTGTCCCACCCGCACTGGCCACCACAAGGTACGCGCCCTCACGGCGTCCTCCACACACGATGCTCAGGAGGGAGTATCATACCTCCACACCCGACAAAACTCGAGCCTCAGTGCTCACAGTGACAGTAGGAGTATCATACCTCCCTGTCATGCCACAAGACACCTCAACCCGTGGACCATAACCCTAGCCTTGAGACGACAGTCAAGGAGTCTCATACTTCCAGGACCCAACGCCCCTTAGCATCAGGTATCTCGACCCCCGACCTCAATAGGGAGTCGCTCTCGACCACCCGAGAATGTCGTCACATTCCCTGGTCTCGACGACACGGTCCCACATTGTCTCGGCCCGTACACAGAAAACCAAGAAAACATTTTCCAAAATAGGCCAACTATTTCCTTGAAATCCATTTCCATATCTTTGAAAATTCTTCCAAAACCTCGGCAAAACGGCGCATCAAGGGTCCCAAGAGACCACCACTAACGGCCCCATAGTCCCGCTCAATGGGGCAAAACACAACAATCAAGAAAGCCCACGGGAAACTCATTTTATAACATATTTGGGCCTTGATTCGTCTTGCCAAGAATCAGGTTTAGTATGCCAAAATCCAATGATTCGGCATGCTGTTCTGGCTTCGATATGCCGAAATTCACTGGATCGATCGATCGGGGTGATTCGGCAGGCCAAATCGACTAGAGGACCAAACTGACAGAAAAACAGTATACCGAACGAAATTGGTATACCAAAATTCACTAATTCGGTATGCCGTTTTCACTTCAGTATGCCAAATTTTGCGATCCCAGAAAACGGCCCAAACCTTATAGTCCGAAATCACCCCAACTGGGACCTCTGATCAAACCCCCTAAACAAACATCAAAAATCTTACATAAAACATAAGATGTAGACCCTCGAGTCTACTCCAAATCCTAACAAATAAAACTAAAATCCATTCATCATGCATCAAGATATAAAATCACAAAGGCAGGAGGGTCGAAACGACCTAAAACACACCAACCACCATAAATATCCATAAATACCACAATAAATTCTCAAAAATTCCAAAACATTAAATTTAGGCTAGATTACATGCATTCTAGGCATTCCTACCATTTTCATGCTCTCTATTATAAGGAGTGGAGATGCGTACCTAAGAATGAGCTCCGACGATCTCCGACCGACTCTGGTGAACTCCAATGCAACCACAGTCATGGGAGTACTCCACGTGACCTCCACAGGCCACCACGAGCCGCCGCACACTGTCGCCGGCCCTCGAGCACACCGAGCAAAGAGGAGGTCATGGGGAGGAGAGAAATAGGGGGAGGGAGAGTGAGAGAGAAAGAAAGAGAGAGAAAGGGGAGAGGGGAGGTGAGTGGAGGGAGAGAGAATGAGTGGGAGAAGGAGAGGAAGGAGGTGTGCTCGGGACGGAGAGAAGTGCGGGGAAAAGGAGGCTTGGGTCGTGCATGGTGGAGGCCTCCGACTTAAAAAGCCTCGTAGAAAGAGTAGGTGGCCACATGCATGACAACCTGTCAGCCATGCGCTCACCAACACTCCCTCAACTACCAGCCTCACCAGCCACCGCATGCACCCAACCACCCACCACAACCACGAGGCCAATTGCAAGCCTCAACCATCGGCCCACAACATGGGCCCCACACAAACCCACACCTAGGCCCCACATGGATCCACACCCAGGCCCCACACGCACAGTGCCATAATGCATAGTGCCAACCACTCACAGGGAAACGCAAATCGAAACTGGCCCACGAGGCACAAGCCCAAAAGCACAAAACCACACAACAGGCCTCACAATAGTAATACCTGTTGTAGACACCCCGATTTTGAGGTGACTCATATATGAGCTTTCCAGATGTTGCTTTAGATGTGGTTAACCCTTGAACCAATCCTAAACCCATAGCAAGCCCGCAGCCCAACTAGAAATCCAGATAGGTAGGGGAGAGCACCTAGCAAGCGCACTTAGCTAGCACACCTACCTAGCACACCTCGCTAGCACACCTACCTAGCACACCTACCTAGCACACCTGCCTAGCACACCTACCTAGCACACATACCAAGCGCACATGCCAAGCGCACATACCCGACGCACATACCAGGCACCCAACCAATTCTCAGGCTGCTTGCTGCTGGCTTTCCACCTCCCATGGCTGTTACCTCTACCAGCGAATATGCCATGGAATCTTCCAGGCTTTTCGTCTACGAGGCTCCTTGTTGTCTTACGAGTTACCCATGAGGAATTCCTATATATAGACCCCATAGGCAACCATTTGAAGGGGTTGAATCATCCTGAAAGATAGAGTCATATAGCTGCACTAGCCTTCTCCAGAATTCTGCAACCATCCACTTGAGCACTCAAGTTTTCTCTTGCATCCAGAGGTATTCTCAGTCTTTCCAAAGCATCAAGGAGCTTATTATCTTGGGTCTTTCTTTTCTTTCTTGAAGGAACATCCATCTCGGACAAGGTAGGCCCTTCACCTTTCATTTAAACATTTGTTCTTTTGCAATGGAATAGCATGATAGAAGCTCCATATAAGGTCTGATTTTTTCTGTATCTACATGAAGATTTTGTGATGAATTTATTTATCCTTTTTGCAAGATGCTCTTCATAAAAATCTACACTTGGATTGTAGCATGTTTAATTTATTTCTAATGTAAAAATCTACATCGCTTGCATGAGCAATCTTTTCCTTATTATATTCTTGGTATGATCATGGTTACAACATGTTTTATTGGGTTTACTCGTTTCATGTTTGAATCTTTTGCATTTTGCATGTGTTCTTGCCATGAACCCATTTAGTCATCTTGTTCTAATAATAATAAGATAGCTTTGATCAGATGCATCCCATCATGCTCTTAACACTCGCATGAATCAACCTGCATTAACATAAATCACCCATCTTCATTCTGGGTCAGGTTCTGGATCAGATTACAGTCTGATCCAGATTTTCTAGAGTGCACCTATATGGCGCACTAGAGCGGTGCACTTCTCCAGCGCACCACTCTGGCGCCCCATGCAGGAGCACCAGACTGGTCAGAGAGTGAAACATTCACTTTTGCATATCTGCTTGCATGGTTTTCTAAATGATTTTGAGCTCGATTCTTTTACTGCTTGTTCTTTTATATTCCATGGTTTTGCATGCATGTTTTCGGTTTTAAACAAGATTGTTTCCTAGTTGTTTTATCTCTTTGGATAATCAGTCCCTGATCAGAATCTGGTAGGCTGGTTGCATTTTACTCCAACATGGAGAACCTATGCATCAGCCAATGATCCAGTGGCATGGCTGAATCCTGCATCTTCCATTTAGCTTGTGATCTTGTGTGAGGCTACTAGTCCTTGAGCGCAAGGTCCACAGGTCATTGCATTTGCATTTCTCACTTTTAAGGCATGTTTTCCAAGTTTTGCGAAGGACTTTATATCGCATAACTTTCCAGAATACATTTTCATGTGATTTGGCATTGCATGGATTTTTGTTTTCTCGCAGCACATCTTTTTGGCCCACATAGAAGCACCTAGGTGGCGCACCAGATTGACGCACTAGTCTGACACACCTAACAGGCGCAGAAGCCTGTTTTCAGTAGCACACAGTAGGTTTTGTTTGGCTTTCTTGCATGATTCGTACTTCGATTTGCTTCTGGATTTTTCCTGGTTTTCTTCTTTAACATATCAGGAAGACATGACTCTGTTTTCAACCATTTCCATGCATGTTAATTTTCATTTGGCATATAGCAAAGCAAGGATGAAAAATCACTTGAAAATATTAGATCTTTGATCTTATTTATGCAATACCTTTGCATCGATGCTGGACCCGACATACGAGTGATACTTCTGAGCATTAGGACACACCCCTACACATCATGCACCCATATTTTAGACACCACACACTTTCCTTCGATATCTACAAAAAACATGTGCTTAAGATGGGTCTAGTTAGTTTTTTTGAGATTTTACTTTGATAGTTTAGATACTGATATATTATGTGATATCATGTTTATTTGATGATTTCTATTTGGTAGTTCATAATTTTGTTTAAGTATTGAACTATTGTTTTATCATTAGATAAATTAAAGCAAATAAATTTATCTCTTCTTGTAATGATATTTGTAATTAATTTCTTCATAAAGTATTGATTACCGCCTAAGGTGTTCAATTATAACTTTAATCTAAGATATTTTAGTACATAGAGGAGACATATATTTGAATAAAGGTTAATAGGTCATGTTAAGAAATTAGATAGTGATTGATCCATATAAAATTTAATCTAACATAAGGTAAATTAGATAAGTCAAGTAGAAGATTGCTAGACTTAAAGTCTTAATTTCCAACATAATGTACTTAACTAACATATTAGACTAACACAATTATAGTAACATATTCCGTAAAGTGATGCTTAAGAGATATTGTAACATGGCTATGGTTATTCTATATAAATATATCCCATATCTAGTGTGATACTTGGGCCTAATTATCAATTTTTAATTGTAAACCATATAATTAATTGTAATATTGTATAAATGGTTTATTAATAGATAATTTGATATTTTGGTATGGTTGTGTGTGTGTGTGTGGCTGAATGTTAGTCCCTGATTGTATTTTTGGTGAGGTGCTATGTGTGTGGGACCTGGGTTGGATCTTGGTCAGTTTGAGCATAGTGCTCCTCGATCTGCATGCCTGTCTTCTTCCTCTTTCTCCTTTTCCCCTTCCATGACCCATGCTCCCTACATGGTAGCTGTCTCATCTTGCCTCCTCCTCACCCAACCTAGTGGGGCAATGATTGGTGAGATTCATGAAGGTGGCTGTGAGGGAGAGGTTTAAGAGGGTTGGAAGAGATGACGGGAGGGCACAATTGGAGCGAGAGAAAACCATAGCCAAAGAGAGAGAGAGTGAGGCCAGAGGTGTGCACCGAAGAGAGGGGTGCACGAGCAGATGAGAGGAGCCTTGTACATCGGGTCGCTGGTGGGAGAAGCCATGCTAGGGCGTGAGGAGGCTCCTTGGAGTGTGGGAGGGTAGATGGAGGGCTGAACAAGGTACGCGACCTCTACCTTTCCTCCTTTTTCCTTTGGTCTTGAGTAAATGGAATAATGGCAAAAAAATGCATGATAAATCATGAAAACATAGTAGTAATTGTTGGATCGAGTGGCTTCTCTAGAGGGGGTTGTAACGCCCCGATCTCGAGTACACTACCAAAACACAGTATCAAGCATAATTACACTAATTACAAAAACATCAAATAACTATAATCAAGGCTCACCTTCAGGATCACAATGTGGGGCTAGAAGCTCCAACTCCTGCAGCGAAACTCGGCTGCACGCGGTCTGCACCTTAAAACCGAATAGCACGCGTGACTGACATCTAAGTCACCCAGTACGCGCCCCAAAACGTACAAACCATAAAAGTCATTTCTTATCATTTTTCAAAACTTGGTTTTCTCTTTTTGAAAATCATCCTTTCTTTTTATTAGACAATCACTAGGGAATTCAATCTCAATTACGAACTCTTTCAAAAGCCATGACTCTTTTCCTTTCTCAAAACATTTTGGAAATTTATTCCAAAATCACATTTTCTTTCAAAACGTTCCTTTACATTTCTTTCAAAAACCTTTGGAATTCATTTTCCAAAACATTTCCCTTCTCAATATTTGGGATTTCTTCCCAAAACACACTTTCAAATTCACATTTCTGACCAGATCCAGCCTAAAACACAATGCCCCATTGGGCACAAAACCAAAT
>JAMKQA010005198.1:0-13787 GCA_024699735.1 Posidonia australis
CTCCAGATATTAGATCTTTGATCTTATTATGCAATATTATTGCATCAACTCTTGGCCCGGCACACGAGTGATATTTCTGAGCATTAGGACACACCCCTGCACATCATGCACCTATACTTTAGACACCACGCATTTGCATGGCATGCCATATCGCCCTCGGGCGTACAGCAAAAGGCTGAAAAGTCGATATTTCATAAGCAAAAGAGAAATCATTAGAAGACCGATTTATCGGGCGTACGAGGGTGCCTAACACCTTCTTCGTATGTAACAAGGATCCTTACCCGCATTTCTGGTTTACGCAGCCCCTTTTGTTTTGCTTGATTTTCATGTTTTATGGTTTTCCTCGTCTTCCGTTTTAATAGACTAGGTGGCGACTCCTGCATTTTTTGCATTTTCTTCTTTCCTTTTTGCTGTGGCTTTGCCGCTTTTGGCACACATAATATTATTTATTTGTGGCCACTCCCGCCGGCATGGTTACAGTAATTTAAATAAATCAACAATAAAATTAAATTAAATAACTACCTAGGAACCCTGTGTACGGTTAGGTGGCTTCAACTAATCTACACTAAGACTAGACTGCACCTCTAACTGCACTTGGAAAAGAAAATCAAAACTAAAACACGTGAGTGACGTTTAAGCCACCTAGTACGCACTTACCCAAAAATCATGATAAAAATCTCAAGAAAACTCTCAAATCATCTGTACTAAGACCGAGTTAGAAAGGAAACCAAAATCAGAAAACCTCATCAATTATACATTAATTTATTGGAAAATATATCTTTTAAAACATAATCATTTTTCTTTAAATTCGCATGCACTTGAAATCACTTTTATGCATTCAAATCCTCATTTGAAACCTGTCTCAACAAATCCACACAGAAGACGAACAAATCCCATCGTATAACCTTAACCACAGGTGATCGATTAGCCATAAGCAGTTGGTGAGGCTCCAACCTTGACCCTATTGCACTGCCATGGTAAATCACCCATGTAGGAGTCCAACTACTCCAACTGTAGCCTTGCTATAACACCTATAGCACATACACGGGGTGCGTCCTCTGACGCCCCTTGATGCCCAGACACCTTAAGCCTCCTACCTTAGGCCCAGTCAACACTGGGGAATGCTCAGGTCTCTTTCACCCCAGGACCCTATAGTATCTCAATCAAGTAACTCGACAACCACGACTTTAGGTGTCTCGTCGACCTTTGAGACCTTTAACACCCCTTTTCTGTCGAACCGCCTTTCAAGTATGTGGTTCCTACCAAATCCTCAGAAAACATTTCCAAACATGGATTTCATTTTCGAAAGCATTTTTTCCAAATCCTTTTCATTACAGAAATCCATTATCAATAATTAAAAACCTTAATTCACAATAACTCATTTTCTTTACTTGAAAACCATCCTGCCCAAACCGCGTGACCTAGCTGTGTCCCTTGTTCGTGCCCCTCACACGCGGTCTAGTTTTTATAGTAAACCCAGAACCAAAAAACGAGGTCGAAGGAAATCACTCGAAATGGGACCCTCCGCCGAACCCATTTCCGACTCCTGAAAATCAAACCAAATATACAAAACTATAGAGCCCTAAATCCTCTACATTTTGGAACAAGTATCATTAAAAACCATAAAGCAGTGCTCAAGATATAAAATCGAAAAGCTTGAAAAGTTCTGTAAAATCACTGTAGCAAGCTGATGCAAATATTACACAAAAATCCAATCGTAAATCTCATAAAAACCCAATATTGATCATTATGCATTTAGAACTGTCTGATTTACTAAATTTCACAATTTACCACTAATCCTATGCAATTTTGCATGATTTCATACTAATTTAGGAAAGAGAGAGATGGATGAACGCGTACACAGTGGACTTCGGCGATCCCCTCAGCCTCCGGCAAATGTCTCCTCCTTGGGTCATTGGCGCACACTTAGAACACTTAGCCTTTCTCTCTCCCTCATTGGTTTTGCCCTTCTGCTCCTCCCCTCACCCTTCCTACTCTATTTAAAGATCGTCAAAGGTTGTCATTGTCTGCTGTCGACAACCACCGAGAATTGCACTGGAGATCGTAGCGATATGACAGAAGGCTGAAGGCACATAATGTGAGCACAGCAAACGGTGGCGGATATTGTACTGCACTATGCTTCAATTGACTTCAGCCCCCCTCTTGGTCCCATACACACATGGGGTCGCAAAATACCAAAATATTGCACAGGAGGGGAAACCAAAAATAAACTTTTATATAATTAAGAGAAATACATCACAAATCAAGGTTGTTACATAATCACATAATCAAAATTTCCAGATTATAATTACATGATCTTACATTCAATCTGGATTTCTATCCTGGACAAACCGTGCATTCCATCTGCACGCCTCATCTGCACCCCTCATACACGATTGTTCTATTTTGTTTCCAGATGTTGTATCCTGCCCTTTTAAAAGAAATTCGTCCCCAAAATTATCCTCTAGTAGAATAGGTAGGGGTACCATGACTAGATATCATCTCCTCTTTCCCACGTAGTCTCCTCTATGTCATGATGCTGCCACTGAACCAATACCAGGGGAATCACCTTGTTCCTGAGGACTTGCTCCTTTTGATCCAATATTTGCACGGTGTCCTCTACCAAGGACAGGTCCTCCTGCAACTCCTCTGGTTGAATTGGTATTACCTAGGATGTGTCTGCCAAGCACTTCCTGAGCATAAAAATATGGAAGATGCTATGTACATTTGCCAGTTTTGGGGGTAGATCCAGCTTGTACGTCACTTCGCCAATTCTTCTAAAGATATGGTAGGGACCAATGTAGCGAGGACTTAGCTTTTCTCTTTTCCTAAACCTCGTCACTCCTTTGGATGATGACACCTTCAAGAAAACAAAGTCTTCCATTTCAAATTCTAAAGGCCACCGCCTCCAGTTTGCATAGCTTTTCAATCGATTCTGTGTAGTTGTCAACCTTTTCTTGATTAGGTCTACTTTATCTTCATACAACTGCACTATCTCAAGACCCACGAGTTGTCATTCGCCTACCTCACTCCAATAAGTGGGTGTTCTACATGACTAGCCATAGAGAGCCTCGTACAGTGCCATCCCAATGCTAGAGTGATAGCTGTTGTTGTAAGCAAACTCGATCTGCAGTAGATGCCCATCCTAATGTTAGAGTGATAGCTATTGTCGTAAGCAAACTTGATCTACAACATGTGCTCTTCCTAGCTTCCCCCAAAGTCCAAAGCACAGGCTCTTATCATATCCTCCAGAGTCTGAATTGTTCTCTTCGTCTGACCATCTATTTAAGGGTGGAAAGCAGTGTTAAAGTTCAGCACAGTGCCAAATGTCTCTTGCAAAGCTCCCCAAAATCTTGAGATGAACCGAGTATTCTATTAGACACGACCGAGACAGGAATCTCATGCAACTGAACTATCTCGAACATGTACAGCTCTGTTAGTCGAGTCAAGGGAAGGTTCACCCTCATGGGTAAGAAGTGTGTCAACTTAATGAGTCGATCTACAATCACACAAATTGAATCATTCTTTCTCCTTGTTTTAGGTAACCCAATCACAACGTCTATCGTCACATGCTCCTATTTCCAAATTTGAATGTCCAGAGGCTGTAGGGTCCCTCTAGGCTTCTGATGTTCAATTTTCACTATCTAGCAGGTTATACATTTTGCCACGTGTCCAGCGATCTCTCTTTTCATTCCAGGCTACCAAAAATTTCTTTTTAGGTCCTTAAACATCTTAGTGCTCCCTAGATGAATTGTATATCTGGACCGGTGGACTTCGTCAAGCAGTCTCTGTTTTACCTTCTTCACTAGAGGTGCATACAGGCGTAGATCATACAGGAGCCCTCCATTTGCGCCAATTGAAAATTGAGGTGCCTCCCTAGCCTCTAGCTTTTGCCAGATGTCTCGCACGAATGAGTCCAACTGCTGGGTTGCAACAATTGATTCCACCAGTCTTGGTCGGACCGCCAAGTTCACCATACATGCCCCAACAGGTCTCTGAGACTGCCTCTGTAGTTATGACATCTAGGCCTGATTATCTATTTTTAATTGTAAACTATGTAATTAATTATAATATTGTATAAATAGTTTATTAATGGATAATTTGTTGTTCTTAGGACATGTGGAGATTTGTTGGCTTTCTGTGCACCTATTTGTATGATGGGACCAATGTGGAATCTAGTCAGAAGATGCATAGTTGCCTTAGTTTGCGTGATTGTCCTTTCCCTCTTCTTTCTTTTGTTCCTCCTTTTTGCTTGCCACCTTTTTCCTTCCTCTTCCCCTCACAAGCTCTCGTTTTCTTCTTCACCCTCACGACCTCTCGTTTTCTTCTTCACCTAGGACTGACGTCTCGTCCCCTCAGCAAGGTGGTGCGACGTGGATCGTGAGTAGATGATAGCGAGGCAGGGGAGATAAATGGGAAGGGAGGATGAAGAAGGAGGAGGCAGTGGTGCTGAGACAGAGGCCGAGGAGGAGCTGCGTCGAGAGAGAGAGAGAGAGAGAGAGAGAGAGAGAGAGGGAGTTCAACCGTGGCAGTGCGTCGAGGACCGAAGGCATGCCACATGGTGAGGGGAGCTCGCTGGAGCTGCATGGGCTCATCGGAGGAGGAATGCGACCCCTCCCTTCCTTTTCTCCCTTTTGTTTTAGAAAATGGGTTACATGCTTGAATATAAGATAAAAAGCATTATAAATCATGGAAAAATTGTAAGAATGATGGGAATGATGCAAATGACTTGAATGAGTAGAGATCATGCTAGGTTGTATGACTTTCGTGGGTTTTTGGTAGAATATTGTATGCATGATACAGTGTTGCAAAATGAGTCCCTTCCCTTTATGATTTTATTTAAAACAGCATGCTTAATGAATTTGTGAATGGTTTGAGGGATTTTGAAATAGACTTGAAGATCTACACCCCATATTTAATGTGCAATTTTTGGTATGTGTTTGATGGGTCCGTCAGAGGTCCCAATTCTAGCAAATGAATAGGTAGGGCATAGGGGAAGTTTACTGAAATTGGGGATTTCAGTATGTCGATTTTGGATTGGTGTAACCATGCCAGTGCCAGCCTTGCGCGTGGCAAGGGCTTGCAAAGTCATGACAAAAAAGTAATGAAAAACGAAGAAATGCAGAAGTCGCCACCTAATCTACTTAAAAATGGGAGACAAAAAAAACCATTTTAAAACAACGAAAACAATGCGAATGTGCACGATTCGTGCCAATGGAAAAAGTCATTACAAACCAGAAAGTTAGGTAAGGATCCCTGTTACACACAAGAAAGGTATTAGGCACCCCCATGCACCTGATAAGTCAATCTTTCATGGCTTTTCGCTCACTTATTTGGTTATGTTGGCTTTACAGCCTGTTTCTGTATACTCAAAGGCGATATGCTATGCTATGCTATGTGCACGTTGTGCCTTATGCTAAATATGGGTAGAGGGTCAGTAGGGCGTCTACTAATGCTCTGTAATGCTGCTCAAGTTATGGACCAAGCATCAGTGCGAAGATATTACACCAACGTAGCCATTGACCCACTAACATCGAGTGGCTAACGTCCTCGCTTTGCTACATGCAAATCGTATGCTATCATGCACGTATGAGTATGAAATCGTGCAAGTATGATCCTGGTATATTCAGGAAAATACACAAGAAAAACCAGAGTCGAAACAAATTGGGAATCATGCAAAATGATATGCCAAAAGTTACAGTTTGCGCACTAAAACAGGTTGGTGCGCCTGTCTAGTACACTAGATAGGTGCGCCTGGATGGTGCACCTATCTAGTGGACCAATTTAGTGAGTCATGTAGATGTGCTACTGAAATGTGTCAGTTTGGTACACCTCTGAGGTGAGACCTAGAAATTACAAAACAAAAAGTAGATTGAATTAGTGTTCTATGCTATATATAGCCAAATAAATATGCTAAAGGCTGTCTGAAAAACTCATCCTAGATGCCAAAAGATGCATTTACATGAGAAGCATGATTCAAAAAAACATCTTCCTTACTCCTATGATTCTCATGGGCTCATATGGGCTCCTTTTGGTTTCAAGGGCCATAGGCCACTGAAGACTTATTCGAGAAGATCCAAGGGACACCCATGATGCAACCAGGGGAATCAGTAAAGAATCCTACAAGTATGGATCATGGCTTTGTGCTCAGTGGATCAAAGGCCTCACACAAGCCTCCATCCATCCTTACAACCAATGTCTAATGCAAAGTAAAACTGAGGAGATAACCTCCAAGCATAAATAAGGTCGAGCAAACATCCCAGGATTAAACCAACCAAAGAAACCAAAGCCATCTAGTGAACAAACATGAACCATCAAACAGCATGCCATGCATAACGAACTAACAAATCTTTATGCAAGGCAAACCAAGAACGTAAGCTACCAAACATATTATACATGATATAAACTCAGACATAACCATAAAAATGCAGCAAATGAGATATGATCCGACATTAAAAATACCACAACCAAGTGCCAACAACAATGAAAATCAAACATATCATACGAACATGGATTAAAGCTAAAAGCATGGCTACAAGGAAGGAGAAGCTACATGACAAAAGGAGAGGTTTTTACCTAATTGGAGTGATCTTGTTCTTCCTACAAATGGCTTGAGATGGGCTCTAGTGGCTGAAAAACAGAGGTCTCCTTCCTCCCAAGTTGCTTCCAAGTGATGTAAGATGAGGGGTTTTATGGAGGATATGGGTAAAGGGATTTCTTCCTATGCCAAGTGGGTGATTTCTTGCTTAGAGGTGGTAGTTTTGGCTATGGGCAGAGGCTAGGTTGTGAGTGCTTCTAAGCTGAGATGCAAGGGCTCTTCCTTTCTCTATTTTTCCAACCCCCCTTCACTAATGGCTATCCAAGGCATTATATAGTGAATGGAACTTAGGAGTTTTGGAAGTTCTAAAGCCTTGAGAAACCAAGGGACTCCACCCAAGACCAAATGAATGATCATCAGGCTGAATATAGTGGAGAATAATAGCACACAATGAGTATGATGGCCAGAGCATCGTTAGGTAAATGAACAGCTAGTGACCTGTAAATCGTGCTTGTGTGCCACTGAGGTGTGCTAGTTAGGTGCGCAAGATTGGTGCGCCAGCTTGGTGCTCCTGTCAGGTGTGCTATCCAAATGTGTTGGAAAGTGTGCTATGCAGGTATACCAGCTAAATGTGCAAAATTGATATGCTAGCCTAATGTGCAAGAGTTTGTGCTGGGTTAATAGGATGTAGGATTTACACCTAGACTCTAACCTATGACTCTAGGTTGATTTGATGCACTTGGAAGACTTTGAGTTTTGGAAAGCAAGATCTAAATTCATTGCCACTAGATCCATTAACGAGCCGCCTCAAAATTGAGGTGTCTACAGATGTCCCTCGCTGAACGAGGTCGAGGGACGGAGGGAACTGAGACCGATGCTCAGGGTTGACAAGACACCCCTATTTTTAAGATTGCGGGAAGGTGATGTTTGCTATAAGCATTGGGTCACTTATCCGGTGGATGCAC
Source organism: Posidonia australis (assembly GCA_024699735.1). NCBI lineage: Eukaryota > Viridiplantae > Streptophyta > Magnoliopsida > Alismatales > Posidoniaceae > Posidonia > Posidonia australis. Next base: position 7,504 of record JAMKQA010005198.1, read on the forward strand.
CGAAAGTCATAACTTGTTGTTGAATGCAAAAGTACAACTGACATGCATGTGAATGCATAGCCAAATGCTGAAAATCAATGCAATGCCAATGCAGTGATAAACTAAAATGCCAATGCGAGAGTTGATGCTGAACGTAAATGCAATGCTGATGCTAATGTTGCACACAAGAATAGATGTCAAAAGTAGTTGCAATGCCAGTGCTAATGCTGAAGCGATGTTGCAAAAACCAAAGAAAACCTGTGCAAGGGCACCAGTGGAAAGGACATGATAAGTTATCGAACTCATCGATCAGATTATTAGGGTTATCAACTCGAAGAGATGAGACGTAACAAGTCAGGCAAGTTTTGTCAACCCAGATGCTAGACAATTTAACGGTAGTCAATCGAGTAGTTGGAGTTACCAACTTAAAGAAAAGGTGCATGACAAAACATATGATTTGTCAAACAAGAAACAAGACGCCTTATCCGTGTGGACATAGGGCGAGAAAAGGTTTCGCACCCGCAAAACACACGAAGAGGACAAATGACTTCGACCACACGGCACGAAGTTGCGGTGAGGATTTTGTGTCCGTAAAAATTCAGGAAAAGAAAAGGTCCTTGACCGCCTGGTCAAAGTCACGCACAAGGATTTCACACCCACGAAAATCCAAGAAAAGAAAAGTACCTCGACCACTCGATCAAAGGTCAACTTTGACTGCCCGGTCAAAGTCACATGCAAGGATTTGGCACCCATGAAAATCTAGGAAAAGAAAAAGACCTCGACTACCCAGTCAAAGATTGACTTTGACCAATAGGATTTCGCACCTGTGAAAATCCAGGAAAGGGAAAGGACCTCGACCACCCGTGACCTTTGACCACCCAACCAAAGTCACGCACAATGATTTCACACTCATGAAAATCCATGAAGAGGAAAGGACCTCAACCACTCAGTCAGAGGTCGACTTTGATCACCTGGTCAAAGTCACGCACAAGGATTTCACACCCGCGAGAATCCAAGAAAAGGAAAGGACCTCGACCATTGGGTCAAAGGTCGACCTTGACCGCCCAATCAAAGTCACGTACAAGGATTTCGTGCTCGCGAAAATCTAAGAAAAAGAAAAGGATGGTAGGATCTCATTCGCTAGGAATGAAAAACCAAAAAAAGAAAAGCGATAATCCCTAGAATGTCCCCTAGGAAGGAGATTTGCTACAAAAGTAAGGAACAACTGCATGCTGCAATCTGATTGTGGGAATGGACTCCGGTTTGCATCTTCAGAAGAGCAAAAAGGTAATTATGCTTGCTACTGGCTCGATGGCACTGAAACTCAAATTCTTGCTGACTTGTATGTGACACATTCTCTGAAAGAACTTTGCTGAGGCTTTAATCTCATCTAGCACTATTTGCAAATTTTGCAAAAGGTTAGGATCTATTCATAGTCTTCCAAAACTAAGGGGCTTTACTACAAATCAGCTAGACATGATAAATTTCTGATGGCCGTACTGCTGCTATCCTATGAATCATGAACTCTACTGAGTATTTGCTAATTTCTGCTCAAATACGACTTCTCGCACCATTTGAGTGCTATTTTGCAAATTTCACCATGTTGGAGGGATTTTCTGCAAATTAACCCTATCTAGTGAACTTTTTGAAGATTGTGTCATTATTTCCTTGACAATTTTGAAGAATCAAAATGCAATTTTCGCGACCATTTTACACTTTGATTGGAAATCAAATTATCTACATTGTTGATGAATGATGGGACCTAATGAATAACTACCATAATTGCCAAATTATATGTCGCGTTTCAGTTTACAGTTTAAGACACAAATGGGCCTGTGCTTCGTAATTTCATTTCATTTTACTTCTCTTCCCTTTTCATTTTCTCTTTTCTTCTTTATTTTCTTTCTATTTATTTCTCACTCATTAATTTTCCCTTCTTATTTCACCTGCCCCTTCCTTCTTCTTCATTTTTAGTTCCCCTCTTCAAATGAAACCCATTTCCCCTCTACAGCCAAAACCCACTTTCTTCTTCCTCATTTGTCCTCCTCCTTTTCCCAACGGCCACATGCCCTTTCTTCTCAAGGCCGGCGATGAGTGCTCGTTGGTGGTGGCTGTAGCGGTGCGTGGTGCGCCGATGTTGTGTTGTCGGGACGTGTGGTAGCGTGGTGCAGTGGCTAGGTGGCAGCGACGATCGGTGGCGATGGACCGGACCCTTTGAGATTGGATGGAGAGGGGTTCACCGGTGGAGGTACTCTTCTCTTTTTTTCCCTTGATCTTCCATTCTTTGTTTTGGGTGCTTGCTTTCCTCTTTTCCTCCTTGACGAACGGCGGTCTATGATGGGTGACGGCGGGGTGGCGGCTTGGATGGGTAGGTGGAGGCCGTATGGGTGACGGTGGGTGGCCGTATAGGTGCAAGCCGTGAGGTGGTCGACTGTATGGGTGAGGTCAGCCATGGTGGGATTTCCGACGAGGGCACGGCTTGGGTGGCGGGTGCTGGCGGTGACGTCGAGAGCGGGCGGTGGTGGCATGGCAGTGGTGGCTTCCCGACAGTTGTTATTGCTGCCATTTTCATGAATCAATTTCCTATTTATCAATTGCTCTTTCTTGCCACTTTTCATGCATGAATTAGTTTCCTGTTTATCAACCAATGTTTGAATGAACATAAACAAAATATGGAACCCATTTACATGCTTAATAGTGGACGCATATGCTTGCTCTACTATTTTCTTGTAACTACATACTTTTCTTTTATTGCATGAGCTACTGTTTGCGTTTGCCGAAACATGTAATGGAATCTAGTTTTGTAACACCAAATTGTGTTTGCATGCTCGCTTACTGTGCTTTTATATTTGCTTAATTGTGATGCTTAGGATGCCTTGAAATTTATAATCTGCATCTCTGTAAGAACACCTGTCATTACTAGAGAATTTAAATGCATGCTAATGCACTTTGCTAATGCCTTTTGGTTATAGTTTTGCTTAATTATTTCACTTTGCACGTTTCGGGTCCATTGTCTTGCAATTGTCCGCAAATATTCGTAAACATGATCCTTACTTGGATATTTGCACTGCCATGTACCAGCTAAAACTCATGCTTTGTTGCACCCAAATTTACTGCATTTTTGAATTTGCTATTTCAAAACCACTACTTGTGATCTTCATCCGCTTACAGGATGATTTGACTCCTGTGGGTGGGAGCTCGCAGCCTCCTCGGGGTAGGGCTTCTAGTTCTCGCACACGAGTGAGGTGTTGCCTCAAGATCTTAGGCTTCTAGCAGCTCAGCACCTACTATCCCCCTCGAGGTGAATTTCTTTGAAACAACTTGTATTGCCATGCTGATGACAATTAACTGATAATTGTACTTCCAGGAGTTAGACAACTTTGAGGGGCGGCTACTTAGTAGTGAGCATATTTGCGAGAGTTCGGACTTTGAGATAAATTTTAACTTCGCCCTTCTTTTTAAATGCTTCTACTTTACTATTATTGCTTTGCTAATGCCGTGTCTGTCTTGACATTGTTTGTCTCAGGTTAGGGATGCAGACTGGGTTATGTGGTGTCACTAGGCCCTGATGCTGGATCATTTCCACGGCTTACCTGAGTTTTCGTAGGACTTCTTGCTTCATCAGTCTCCTTTTGGTGGTCTACTTTGCATCCCAGCCATCAATGGATACTACAACTTCTTCAGGGCCTTGGCTGAGAGGTGAATGTTCGAGACACACACCTTCCACTTTCCTTTTGGGGAAATGACGGTGTTGCCCAACCAATGAGCCCTGTTGACAGGTCTTCCATTTGGTGATGAGCCAATTATTAGGGAGATCACACACGGGATGCATTTGGCTCCCGCATATTTTGGCCGTGTTCCTCCAAAGCTGCCTTGGGGAAAGCATATGATTATTGTGGGATGGCTTCAAGAGTGGCATCAGTTTTGGCCTAGAGCCTGGTAGTGACGAGGCCGACTATGTTTTACGGCACTTTCTGCTTGATTTGTTTGCCATGATCTTCTGTGACTCCTCTGCCTACTACATCCATACTGATTGGCTCTCCTACCTAACCAACCTGGAGCATCTAGATCACTATGACTGGGTCAGGGCTAGCTACACTTGGTTGATCTGTGGATTGGATAATGTAGCTACATTTGGATGTCGGTCCCACGTGGGATTATATCCTTTGCTCTCTGTAAGTACTAGTATTCATGTAAATTTATTTCCCTTTAGCAAAGCTTTTAATGATAACTGACAACTGACTCTCATTTTCTTTGCTTTTGTCAGTATTGGGCCATGGAGCATATCTCACGGGGACACTACTTCAGCTGCCTTTGAGACGAGCTTCTTCCTTTGCCCCGATAGTGAGTTGAGCCTGACCATCGTGCTGCTGCCAAAGTTTATAGCAACGATTCCTACTGATATCTCTTAGATTTGGTGGAACTCGAGGATGTAAGTTTGTTGCATAAATTTTTTGCATATCAAACATTTGCTTGCTACTGCTTATGCTTATTCTTTTGCAACCAGGTACATGTACGCCCATTATTGAGATATGATGGATTCAACTGGGCTCCCTTGAATTTCGACCACATATTGAGGGACAAACAAGTAAATTTTTATTGCATGAAGAAGTCAGCCTATTTTCTCCCGGGGCGAGTTTGACATCAATTTCTCAATGAGTTCTACATCCCTGTTCCTCCTCTTATGGACATGGACTCCCTAGTTCCATCTCGTACGTGCTGCTGCTAGGACTCGACATACGTTAGCTTTGGCTTCTCAAGAGAAGTTCATTCTTCGGGAAGTTAACCATATTGATTATTTGGCTTGGTATAGACTGGTTGCAAAACCATATCTATTTGAGAAGGCCGTGCGTGATAGCCAGCATGGCGTGTGGTATGCTTCTGATTGGGCTAAGATAATGGTAATGAATTTCTATTTAAACAAATCTGCTTCACATAAAAATCTGATTTAACACATGTTTTCCTTTGCTTTCACAGGGCTTTGACGAGTGGTTTGGAATCTTCTATGAGGATATTCGACAGAAACAAGTATGCTAATATTTATTTCTGTCTGTACATTTCATATCTATGCCATAAATTTATTTGACAATTTTGCAAATTGCATACAAGAACTGAGGTGACAGAACATCATATAGATAAATTCTTTTCCTCCCTTTTTCTTTTTCCTTAATAGCATGTACCCTACCGCCGTAAGAGATCTAATCTACTTTTGATGATTTTCTCAGCAGGACTACCCGACCGATGAGGTGAATGTTGCGACCAGCAGGGAATTCACCATGGAAATGTCCGAGGAGGATCAATCCAATACAGAGGTTTCACAAAGAATCTTTAGCTCTGTCACTCGTTCTCAAGTTGCTTTTGCTGCCAAATATTCACACCGGCTAGCTCAGAGCGGGGCTCAACTCATGGCCAAGAATGCCCAAGAGAGAGCTTCAGATGAGGAAGATTCCGACGAGTAGTTAATTTTTGTTCAAATTCTGCCTTCATTTGTTCTTATTTGTAAACGAACAATATAACTTGCTTGTACTTCAATTGTCATTGTGTATGAAAATTTGCTTTGGAATGCAACCCCTTCCCTGGGTACTCATTTTTGTGTGTGTGAAATGTAGGTACCTTGAAGAACTACATTGGTTTGTGCGAGCTTGACTTTTAGAGTAGGTTCTGTCCTACTGCTTGTTCTTTGGTGTGCCACCATGGTGCGCCTGCTATGTGCGCTACCATGGTGCGCCTGTTCTGTGCCCTGCCATGGTGCTCCTCCTCTATGCACTGTTTGGTGCGTATTTTTGGTACATTCTATTCAAAATGCAAGCTTGCTTTCTTTTTCTACTACATCTCCTCTTTCCTTTCTATAGTACTTCGTATTTCCTTATGAAATCCAACTCCTCTTCTGCTGCAAACACCATTTTCTAGCCCCAAAAGTCCTTTAGACTCTGCTTTTGTCTTCAAGGTGCCGGTTGTGCTCCTTCTTTGCTTGCAATGGCATGTTATCTTCCCTGATCTCTCTTATGTGACATAGAAAATCATCTTTTTAATAGAGTTCTTGCCTTTACACCCATTCATATGTTACTTCTTTCATTTGACATGGTCCTTGTTGCTCATGTTTTTACATATTTTGCAAAAAAAGAGACTATATCTTTTGATTTTTTTCATCATTCTTCAAATCTATGATACTTGTTTGATTCTCCCATCATGAGAAATTATTTTGCTACATGGCTTCTCTCTTCTTTTTTATTGTTTGGCCCAAATTTTATTTTACATCATTCCCACCATGTCTTGATCCAAAATATATTTTCCACGTAGGGATA
>JAMKQA010005199.1:0-19223 GCA_024699735.1 Posidonia australis
TTCACGGGCCCAATTGGGTTTCCATGAATTAAATGGCCTAATGAGGGTTTGTGGGCCCAAATGGGCTCAACCAAGGTTCAAGCTCAGCCACCAGATCCTCATCCTGCAAAATTGGAAATTTGGGGTGTCTACATTATCCCAACCCAGATTCTATCCGTACAGACGAATCTCGGTGCTACCTTTTGCCTTCGAATTTCGACCCTGACCGGCGGATCCAAGGCCCATTTCCTTCTTCCTCTAGACTACCGCACGGAGTCTAGATTATCCCATCCCAGATTCTATCCATACGGTCGAATCTCGGTGACACCCCTTTGCCTTTGAATTCTGACCCTGACCGGCGGATCCAAGGCCTACTTCCTTCTTCCTCTAGACAACCGCACGGAGTCTAGATTGTCCCATCCCAGATTCAATCCGTACGGACGAATCTCGGTGCCACCCTTTGCCTTCGAATTCTGACCCTGACCGGCGGATCCAAGGCCTACTTCCTTCTTCCTCTAGACTACCGCACGGAGACTAGATTGTCCCATCCCAGATTCAATCCATACGGACGAATATCGGTGCCACCCTTTGCCTTCGAATTCTGACCCTGATCGGCAAGTCCAAGGCCAATTTCCTTCTTCCTCTAGACTACCACACGGAGTCTAGATTATCCCATCCCAGATTCTATCCATACGGACGAATCTCGGTGCTACCTTTTGCCTTTGAATTTCGATCCAAACCGGCGGATTCATGGTCCATTTCCTTCTTCCTCTAGACTAACGTACAGAGCATAGATTACCCCATCCCAGATTCTATCCGTACGGACGAACCTCGGTGCCACCCATTTGCATTTGGATTGTGACCCAGACCGGCGGATTCAAAGCCTATTTCCATCTTCCACTAGACTACCTCACGGAGTCTAGATAGTCCCATCCCAGATTCTATCCGTACGAACGAATCACGGTGCCACTCTTTGCCTTTGAATTCTGACCCAAACCGGCGGATTCAAGTCCCATTTCCTTCTTCCTCTAAACTACCGCATAGAGTCTAGAGTATCCCATACCAGATTCAATCCGTACGGACGAATCACAGTGCCACCCTTTGCCTTTGAATTCCGACCCAGACCAGCGGATGCAAGTCCCATTTCCTTATTCCTCTACACTACTGCCCGGTGTCTAGATTATCCCATCCCAGATTCTATCCATATGGACGAATCTCGGTGCCACCCATTGCCTTTGAATTCCGACCCTGATCGACGGATTCAAGGCCCATTTCCTTCTTCCTCTAGACTAACGCATGCAGTCTAGATTGTCCCATCCCAGATTCTATCCGAACGGACGAATCTCGGTGCCACCCATTTGCCTTTGAATTCTAACCCTGACCAGCAGATTCAAAGCCTATTTCCATCTTCCACTAGACTACCGCACAAAGTCTAGATAGTCCCATCCCAGATTCTATCCGTACGGACGAATCACGGTGCCACCCTTTGCCTTTGAATTCCGACCCTGACCAGCGGATTCAAGTCCCATTTTCTTCTTCCTCTAAACTACCGCACAGAGTCTAGATTATCCCATACCAGATTCAATCCGTACGGATGAATCTCGGTGCCACCCATTGCCTTTGTATTCCGACCCTGACCGGCAGATTCATGGCCCATTTCCTACTTCTTCTAGACTACTGCACGGAGACTAGATTATCCCATCCCAGATTCTATCCATACGGACGAATCTTGGTGCCACCCCGTTGCGTTTGAATTATGACCCTGACTGGTAGATTCAAGGCCCATTTCCTTCTTCCACTAGACTACCGCACAGAGTCTAGATTATCCCATCCCAGATTCTATCCGTACGGATGAATCTTGATGCTACCTTTTGCCTTTGAATTTCGACCCTAACCGGCAGATTCGTGGCCCATTTCATTCATCCTCTAGGCTAATGCACGGAGTCTAGATTGTCCCATCCCAGATACTATCCGTACGGACGAATCTCGGTGCCACCCTTTTGCCTTTGAATTCCGACCCTGACCGGCGGATTCAAAGCCTATTTCCATCTCCCACTAGACTACCGCACGGAGTCTAGATAGTCCCATCCCAGATTCTATCCGTACGGATGAATCACGGTGCCACCCATTGCCTTTGAATTCCGACCCCGACTGGCGGATTCAAGTCCCATTTCCTTCATCCTCTAGACTACCGCACGGTGTCTAGATTATCCCATCCCAAATACAATCCGTACGGACGAATCATGGAGCCACCCATTACCTTTGAATTTAGACCGTGACCGACGGATTCAAGGCCCATTTCCTTCTTCCTCTAGACTACCGCATAGAGTCTAGATTATCCCATCCCAGATTCTATCTGTACGGACGAATCTCGGTGCCACCCATTGCCTTTGAATTCTGACCCTGACCGACGGATTCTAGGCCCATTTCGTTCTTCCTCTAGACTAACGTACGGAGTCTAGATTGTCCCATCCTAGATTCTATCTGTACGGACGAATCTCGGTGCCACCCATTTGCCTTTGAATTCTGACCCTGACCGACGGATTCAAAGCCTATTTCCATCATCCACTAGACTACCGCACGGAGTCTAGATAGTCCCATCCCAGATTCTATCCGTACGGACGAGTCACGGTGCCACCCTTCGCCTTTGAATTCCGACCCTGACTGGCGGATTAAAGGCAAATTTCATTCTTCCTCAAGACTACCGCACAGAGTCTAGATTATCCCATCCCAGACTCAATCCGTACGGACGAATCTCGGTGCCACCCATTCCCTTTGAATTCTGACCCTGACCGGCGGATTCATGGACCATTTCCTACTTCTTCTAGACTACCGCACGGAGACTAGATTATCCCATCCCAGATTCTATCCGTACGGACAAATCTTGGTGCCACCCCGTTGCATTTGAATTATGACCCTGGCTGGCAGATTCACGGCCCATTTCCTTCTTCCTCTAGAATACCGCACGGAGTCTAGATTAACCCGTCCCAAATTCTATCTGTACGGACGAATCTCGGTGCCACCCTTTGCCTTTGAATTCCGACCCAAACCAGCGGATGCATGTCCCATTTCCTTATTCCTCTAGACTACCACATGGAGTCTAGATTATCCCATCCCAGATTCTATCCGTACGGACAAATCTCGGGGCCATCCTTTTCCTTTGAATTCAGACCATGACAAACAGATCCATTGCCCATTTCCTTCTTCCTCTAGACTACTGCACGGAGTATAGATTATCCCATCCAAGATTCTATCCATACGGACGAATCTCGATGCCACCCTTTTGCCATTGAATTCCGACCCTGACCGGCGGATCCAAGTCCTATTTCCTTCATCCTCTAGACTACCGCACGGAGTCTAGATTGTCCCATCCCAGATTCTATCCGTACGGACGAATCTCGGTGCCACCAATTGCCTTTGAATTCCGACCCCGACCGGCGGATGCTAGGCCCATTTCCTTCTTCCTCTATACTACCGCACGGAGTCTAGATTATCCCATCCCAGATTCTATCGGTACGGTCGAATCTCGGTGCCACCCTTTTGCCTTTGAATTCCAACCCTGATCGTCGGATCCATGGCCTACTTCCTTCTTCCTCTAGACTACCGCACGGAGTATAGATTGTCCCATCCCAAATTCTATCCGTACGGTCGAATCTCGGTGCCAGCCATTTGCCTTTTAATTCTGACCCTGACCAGCGGATTCATGGCCCATTTCTTTCTTCCTCTAGACTACCGCACGGACCCTAGATTATCCCATCCCTGATTCTATTTGTACGGACGAATCTCGGTGCCACCCTTTGCCTTTGAATTCTGACCCTAACCGGCAGATTCGAGTCCCTTTTTCTTCTTCCTTTAGACTATGGCATGGAGTCAAGATTATCCCTACCCAGATTCTATCAGTACGGAAGAATCTCGGTGCCACCCTTTGCCTTAAAATTCCGTCCAAGACCGGTAGATTCAGGGCCAATTTCCTTCTTCCTCTAGACTACCGCACGGAGACAAGAATATCCCTTCCCAGATTCTATCCGTACGGACGAATCTCGGTGCCACCCTTGGCCTTTGAATTTAGTCCCTGACCGGCGGATGCATGGCCCATTTCCTTCATCCTCTAGACTACCGCATGGAGTCAAGATTATCCTATCCCAGATTCTATCCATACGGATGAATCTCGGTGCCACCCTTTCGCCATTGAATTCCAACCTTGACCGGCGGATCCAAGGCCTATTTCCTTCTTCCTCTAGACTACCGCACGGAGTCTAGATTGTCCCATCCCAGATTCTATCCGTACGGACGAATCTTGGTGCCACGCTTTGCCTTCGAATTCTGACCCTGACCGGCGGATCCAAGGCCCATTTCCTTCTTCCTCTAGACTACCACACGGAGTCTTGATTATCCCATCCAAGATTCTATCCGTACGGACGAATCTCCGTGCTATCTTTTGCCTTCGAATTTCGACCCCGACCGATGGATTCTAGGCCCATTTCTTTCTCCCTCTAGACTAACGCATGGAGTCCAAATTGTCCCATCCCAGATTCTATCCGTACGGACGAATCTCGGTGCCACCCTTTTGCCTTCAAATTCCGACCATGACCGGCGGATCCAAGGCCCATTTCCTTCTTCCTCTAGACTACCTCACGGAGTCTAGATTATCCCATCCCAGATTCTATCCGTACGGACGAATCTCGGTGCCACCCATTGCCTTTGAATTCTGACCCTGACCGGCGGATCTGAGGCCCATTTCATTCTTCCTCTAGACTACCGCACAGAGTCTAGATTATCCCATCCCAGATTCTATCTGTACGGACGAATCTCGGTGCCACCCTTTGCCTTTGAATTCTGACCTCGACCGGCGGATGCTAGGCCCATTTCCTTCTTCCTCTAGACTACCGCACGGAGTCTAGATTATCCCATCCCAAATTCTATCCGTATGGTCGAATCTCGGTGCCACCCTTTTGCCTTTGAATTCCGACCCTGACCGGCGTATCCAAGGCCTACTTCCTTTTTCCTCTAGACTACCGCAAGGAGTCTAGATTGTCCCATCCCAGATACTATCTGTACAGACAAATCTCGGTGCCACCCTTTGCCTTCGAATTCTTCCGTGACGGGCGGATCCAAGGCCCATTTCCTTCTTCCTCTAGACTACCGCACGGAGTCTCGATTTTTCCATCCCAGATTCTATCCGTACGGTCGAATCTCGGTGCCAGCCTTTTGCCTTTTAATTCCAACCCTGACCGGCGGATTCATTGCCCATTTCCTTCTTCCTCTAGATTACCGCACGGACTCCAGATTATCCCATCCCAGATTCTATTTGTACGGACGAATCTCGGAGCCACCCTTTGCCTTTGAATTCCGACCGTGACCGGCGGATTCAAGGCCCATTTCCTTCTTCCTCTAGACTACATCACAGAGTCTAGATTATCTCTTCCCAGATTCTATCTGTATGGAAGAATTACGGTGCCACCCTTTGCCTTTGAATTCCGACCCTGACCGGCAGATGCATGGCCCATTTCCTTCTTCCTCTAGACTACCGCACGGAGTCCATATTATCCCATCCCGGATTCTATCCGTACGGACGAATCTCGGTGCCACCCTTTGCCTTTGAATTTCGACCTTGACCGGTGGATCCAAGTCCCATTTCATTCATCCTCTAGACTACCGCACATAGTCAAGATTAACCCATCCCAGATTCAATCCGTACGGAGAAATCACGGTGCCACCCTTTGCCTTTGAATTCCGACCCTGTCCGGCGAATGCGAGGTCCATTTCCTTATTCCTCTAGACTACCGCACGGAGTCATGATTATCCCATCCAAGATTCAATCTGTACGGACAAATCTCGGTGCGACCCTTTGCCTTTGAATTCCGACCCTGACCGGCGAATGCAAGGCCCATTTCCATATTCCTCTAGACTACCGCACGGACTCTAGATTATCCCATCCTAGATTCTATTTCTACGAACGAATCTCGGTGCCACCCTTTGCCTTTGAATTCCGACCCTGACCGGCGGATTCAAGGCCTATTTCCTTCTTCCTCTAGACTACCGCACGGAGTCTAGATTATCCCATCCCAGATTCTATTTGTACGGACCAATCTCGGTGCCACCCTTTTGCTTTGAATTCAGTCCCTGACTGGCGGATCCATGGCCCATCTCCTTCTTCCTCTAGACTATCACATGGAGTTTAGATTGTCCCATCCCAGAATCTATCCATACGGACGAATCTCGATGCTATCTTTTGCCATTGAATTCCAACCCTGACTGACGGATTCGAGGCCCATTTCCTACTTCCTCTAGACTATCGCACGGAGTCTTGATTGTCCCATCCCAGATTCTATCTGTACGGACGAATCTCGGTGCCACCCTTTGCCTTTGAATTCTGACCCTGATCGGCGGATCCAAGGCCCATTTCCTTCATCCTCTAGACTACCACACGGAGTGTAGATTATCCCATCCCAGATTCAATCCGTACGGACGAATCTCGATGCCACCCTTTTGCCTTTGAATTCCGACCCTGACCGGCGGATCCGAGGCCTATTTCCTTGTTCCTCTATACTATCGCACGGACTTTAGATTGTCCCATCCTAGAATCTATCCGTACGGACGAATCTCGATGCTACCTTTTGCCATTGAATTCCATCCCTGACTGACGGATTCGAGGCCCATTTCCTTCTTCCTCTAGACTACCGCACAAAGTCTAGATTATCCCATCCCAGATTCATTCCGTAAGGGCGAATCTCGGTGCCACCCTTTTCCCGTTGAGTTCCGACCCTAACCGGTGGATTCAAGGCCCATTTCCTTCTTCCTCTAGACTACCACACAGAGTCTAGATTATCCCATCCCAGATTCTATCCGTACGGACGAATCTTGGTGCCACCCTATGCCTTTGAAGTCCGTCCCAGACCGGCGGCTTCAAGGCCCATTTCATTCTTCCTCCATACTATCGCACGGAGTCTAGATTATTCCTTCCCAGATTCTATCCGTACGGACGAATCTCGGTGCCACCCTTTTCCATTGATTTCTGACCCTAACTGGCAGATACAAGGCCCATTTCCTTCTTCCTCTAAACTATCGCACGGAGTCTAGATTATCCCATCCCAGATTCTATCCTTTCGGACGAATCTCGGTGCCACCCTTTGCCTTTGAATTACGACCCCGTTCGACGGATTCAAGGCCCATTTACTTCATCCTCTAGACTACCGCACGGAGTCTAGATTATCCCTTCCCAGATTCTATCCGTACGGACGAATCTCGGTGCCACCCTTTGCCTTTGAATTCCGACCCTGTCCGACGAATTCAAGGCCCATTTCCTTCTTCCTCTAAACTACCGCATGGAGTCTAGATTATCCCATCCCAGATTCTATCCCTTCGGACGAATCTCGGTGCCACCCTTTGCCATTGAATTCCGACCCTGACTGACGGATCCATGGCCCATTTCCTTCATCCTCTAGACTACTGTTCGGAGTCTAGATTATCCCATCCCAGATTCTATCCGTACGGTCGTATCTCGGTGCCACCCTTTTCCCATTGAATTTCGACCCTAACCGGCGGTTTCATGGCCCATTTCCTTCTTCCTCTAGACTACTGCATGGAGTCTAGATTGTCCCATCCCAGATTCTATCCGTACGGACAAATCTTGGTGCCACCCTTTGCCTTTGAATTCCGACCATGACCGGCGGATCCAAGGCCCGTTTCATTCATCCTCTAGACTACCGAATGGAGTCTAGATTGTCCCATCCCAAATTCTATCCGTATGGACGAATCTCGGTGCCACCCTTTTGCCTTTGAATTCCGACCTTGACCGGCAGATCCAAGGCCTATTTCCTTCTTCCTCTAGACTATCGCACGGAGTCTTGATTCTCCCATCCCAAATACTATCCATATGGAAGAATCTCAGTGCCACCCTTTGCCATTGAATTCCGACCCTGACCGGCGGATCCAAGGCCCATTTCCTACTTCCTCTCGACTACCGCACGGAGTCTAGATTATCCCATCCCAGATTCTATCCGTACGGACGAATCTCGGTGCCACCCTTTGCCTTTGAATTATGACCCTGATCGGCGAATCCAAGGCCCATTTCCTTCTTACTCATGACTACCGCACCGAGTCTAGATTATCCCATCCCAGATTCTATCCATATGGACGAATCTTGGTGCTACCTTTAGCCTTTGAATTCCGACCCTGACCAGTGGATTCAAGGCCCATTTCCTTCTTCCCCTAGACTACCGCACGGAGTCCGGTTTGTTCGATCCTAGATTCTATCCATTCGGACGAATCTCGGTGCCACCCTTTTGCCTTTGAATTCCGACCTTGACCAGCGGATTCAAGGCCCATTTCCTTCATCCTCTAGACTACCGCACGGAGTCTAGATTGTCCCATCCCAGATTCTGTTCGTACGGACAAATCTCGGTGCAACCATTTGCCTTTGAATTCTGACCCAGACCGGCGGATTCAAGGCGCATTTCCTTCTTCATCTAGACTATCGCATGGAGTCTTGATTGTCCCATCTCTGATACTATCTGTACAGACGAATCTCGGTGCCACCCATTGCCTTTGAATTCCGACCCTGACCGACGAATGCAAGTCCCTTTTCCTTATTCCTCTAGATTACCGCACGGAGTCTAGATTGTCCCATCCTAGAATCTATCCGTACGGATGGATCTCGGTGAATTCCGACCCTAACCGGTGGATACAAGGCCCATTTCCTTCTTCCTCTAGACAACCCATGGAGTCCAGATTATCCCATCCTTGATTCTATCCCTACGGACAAATCTCGGTGCCACCCTTTACCTTTGAATTCCGACCCTGACAGGCGGATCCAAGGCCCATTTACTTCTTCCTCAAGACTACAGCTCGGAGTCTAGATTATCACATCCTAGATTCAATCCGTACGGACGAATCTCGGTGCCACCCATTTCCCTTTGAATTCCGACCCTAACCGGCGGATTCAAGGCCCATTTCCTTCTTCCTCTAGACTACCGCACGGAGTTTACAATGTCCCATCCCAGATTCTATCCGTACGGACGAATCTCGGTGCCACCCATTGCCTTTGAATTCTGACCTAGACTAACGGATCCAAGGCCCATTTCCTTCTTCCTCTAGACTACCGCACGTAGTCTAGATTATCCCATCGCAGATTCTATCCGTACAGACGAATCTCGGTGCCACCCTTTTGCCTTTGAATTCCGACCGAGACCAGCGCATCTGAGGCCTATTTCCTTCTTCCGCTAGACTATTGCACAGAGTCTTGATTGTCCCATCCCAGATTCTATCCATACGGACGAATCTCGGTGCCACACTTTCCCTTTGAATTCCGACCCGGACCGGCGGATCCAAGGCCCAATTCCTACTTCTGCTAGACTACCGTACGGAGCCTAGATTATCCCATCCAAGATTCTATCCGTACGGACGAATCTCGGTGCCACCCATTTGCTTTTGAATTCTAACCCTGACTGCCGGATCCATGGCCTATTTCCATCCTCCCTTAGACTACCGCACGGTGTCTAGATTGTCCCATCCCAGATTCTATTCGTACGGACGAATCTCGGTGCCACCCTTTGCCTTTGAATTCTGACCCTGACCGGCGTATTCAAGGCCCATTTCCTTCATCCTCAAGACTACCATACGGAGTCTAGATTATCCCATCCCAGATTCTATCAGTAAGGACGAATCTCGGTGCTACCGTTGGCCTTCGAATTCCGACCCTGACCGGCGGATTTAAGGCCCATTTCCTTCTTCCTCTAGACTACCGCACAGAGTCTGGATTGTTCGATCCCAGATTCTATCTGTTCGTATGAATCTCGTTGCCACCCTTTTGCCTTTGAATTGTGACCTTGACCGGCACATCCAAGGCCCATTTCCTACTTCCGCTCGACTACCGCACGGAGTCTAGATTATCCCATCCCAGATTCTATCCGTACGGACGAATCTCGGTGCCACCCATTTGCTTTTGAATTCTGACCCTAACTGCCGGATCCATGGCCTATTTCCAACCTCCCATAGACTACCGCACGGTGTCTAGATTGTCCCATCCCAGATTCTATTCGTACGAACGAGTCTCGGTGCCACCCTTTGCCTTTCAATTCTGACCCTGACCGGTGGATTCAAGGCCCATTTCCTTCATCCTCAAGACTACCGCACAGAGTCTAGATTATCCCATCCCATATTGTATCCGTACGGACGAATCTCGATGCTACCTTTTGCCTTCGAATTCCGACCCTGACCGGTGGATTCAAGGCCCATTTCCTTCATCCTTTAGACTACCGCACGGAGTTTGTATTGTCCGATCCCAGATTCTATCCATTCGGACGAATCTTGGTGCCACCCTTTTGCCTTTGAATTTTGACCTTGACCGGCAGATTCAAGGCTCATTTCCTTCTTCCTCTAGACTACCGCACGGAGTCTAGATTGTCCCATCCCAGATTCTATTCGTACGGATGAATCTCGGTGCTACCTTTTGCCGTTGAATTTTGACCCTGACCGGCGGATTCAAGGCCCATTTCCTTCTTCCTCTAGACTATCGCACGGAGTCTTGATTGTCCCATCCCTGATTCCATTCGTACGGACGAATCTCGGTGCCACACTTTGCCTTTGAATTCCGACCCTGACCGGCGAATGCGAGGCCCATTTCCTTATTCCTCTAGACAACCACACGGAGTCTAAATTGTCCCATCCTAGAATCTATCTGTACGGACGAATCTCGGTGCTACCTTTTGCCATTTAATTCCAACCTTGATCGACGGATTCAAGGCTCATTTCCTTCAACCTTTAGACTACCGCACAAAGTCTACATTATCCCATCCCAGATTCAATCCGTACATACGAATCTCGGTGCCACCCTTTTGCCTTTGAATTCCGACCCTGACCGGCGGATCCAAGGCCCATTTCCTTCTTCCTCTAGACTACCGCATGGAGTCTTGATTGTCCCATCCCAGATTCTATCCGTACAGACGAATCTCGGTGCCACCCTTTCGCCATTGAATTCCGACCCTGACCGGCGAAACCGAGGCCAATTTCCTTCTTCCTTTAGACTATCACATGGAGTCATGATTGTCCCATCCCAGATTCTATCCTTACGGACGAATCTCTGTGCCACACTTTGCCTTTGAATTCCGACCCTGACCGGCAGATCCAAGGCCCATTTCCTACTTCTGCTAGACTACCGCACGGAGTCTAGATTATCCCATCCCAGATTCTATCCATACGGACGAATCTCGGTGCCACCCATTTGCTTTTGAATTTTGACCCTGACTGGCGGATCCAAGGCCTATTTCCTTCTTCCCTTAGACTACCGCACGGTGCCTAGATTGTCCCATCCCAGATACTATTCGTACTTATGAATCTCGGTGCCACCCTTTGCCTTTGAATTCTGACCTTGACCGGCGGATTCATGGCCCATTTCCTTCTTCCTCAAGATTACAGCACGGAGTCTAAATTATCCCATCCCGGATTCTATCCGTACGGACGAATCTCGGTGCTACCTTTTGCCTTTGAATTCCGACTCTGACCGGTGGATTCATGGCCCATTTCCTTCTTCCTCTAGACTACCGTACAGAGTCTGGATTGTCCGATCCTAGATTCTATCCGTTCGGACGAATCTCGGTGCCACCCTTTTGCCTTTGAATTCCGACCATGACTGGCGGATTCAAGGCCAATTTTCTTCTTCCTCTAGACTACCGCACGAAGTCTAGATTGTTCCATCCCAGATTTTATTCGTACGGACGAATCTCGATGCGACCGTTTGCCTTTGAATTTCGACCCTGACTGGCGGATTCAAGGCCCATTTCCTTCTTCCTCTAGACAATTGCACGGAGTCTTGATTGTCCCATCCCAGATTCCATCCGTACGGACGAATCTCGGTGCCACACATGCATTTGAATTCCGACCCTGATCGGCGGATCCAAGGCCCATTTCCTACTTCCGCTCGACTACCGCACGGAGTCTAGATTATGCAATCTCAGATTCTATCTGTACGGACGAATCTCAGTGCGACCCATTTGCTTTTGAATTCTGACCCTGACTAGCGGATCCATGGCCAATTTCCATCCTCCCTTAGACTACTGCATGGTGTCTAGATTGTCCCATCCTTTATTCTATTCGTACGGACGAATCTCGGTGCCACCCTTTGCCTTTGAATTCTGACCATGACCGGCGGATTCAAGGCCCATTTCCTTCATCCACAAGACTACCGCACGGAGTCTAGATTAGCCCATCCCAGATTCTATCCGTACGGACGAATCTCCGTGCTACCTTTTGCCTTTGAATTCCGACCCTGACCGGTGGATTCAAGGCCCATTTCCTTCTTCATCAAGACTACCGCACGGAGTCTGGATTGTCCGATCCAAGATTCTATCCGTTCGGACAAATCTCGGTGCCACCCTTTTGCCTTTGAATTCCGACCCTGACCGACGGATTCAAGGCCCATTTCCTTCTTCCTCTAGACTATCACACGGAGTCTTGATTGTCCCATCCCATATTCTATTCGTACGGACGAATCTCGATGCCACACTTTGCCTTTGAATTCTAACCATGACCAGCGAATGCGAGCCCCATTTCCATATTCCTCTAGACAACCGCACGAAGTCTAAATTGTCCCATCCCAGAATCTATTTGTACGGACGAATCTCGGTGCTACCTTTTGCCATTGAATTCCAACCCTGATAGACGGATTCAAGGCCCATTTCCTTCAACCTCTAGACTACCGCACAAAGTCAACAGTATCCCATCCCAGATTCTATCCGTACATACGAATCACGGTGCCACCCTTTTGCCTTTGAATTCCGACCCTGATCGGCGGATCCATGGTGCATTTCCGTCTTACTCTAGACTAATGCATGGAGTCTAGATTGTCCCATCCCAGATTCTATCCGTACAGACGAATCTCGGTGCCACCGGTTTGCCTTTGAATTCCGACCCGGACCGACGGAACCAAGGCCTATTTCTTTCTTCCTCTAGACTTTCACACGGAGTCTTGATTGTCCCATCCCAGATTCTATCCGTACGGACGAATCTCGGTGCCACACTTTGCCTTTGAATTCCGACCCTGACCGACGAAGCCAAGGCCCATTTCCTACTTCCGCTAGACTACCGCATGGAGTCAAGATTATCCCATCCCAGATTCTATTCGTACGGACGAATCTCGGTGCCACCCATTTGCGTTTGAATTCTGACCCTCACTGGCGGATCCAAGGCCTATTTCCTTCTTCCCTTAGACTACCGCACGGTGCCTAGATTGTCCCATCCCAGATTCTATTCCTACGGACGAATCTCGGTGCCACCCTATGCCTTTGAATTCTGACCCTGACCGGCGGAATCAAGGACCATTTCCTTCTTCCTCAAGACTACAGCACGGAGTCTACATTATCACATCCCAGATTCTATCCGTACGGACGAATCTCGATGCACCCTTTTGCCTTGGAATTCTGACCCAGACCGGCTGATTCAAGGCCCATTTCCTTCTTCCTCTAGACTACCGTACGGAGTCTGGATTGTCCGATCCCAGATTCTATCCGTTCGGACGAATCTCGGTGCCACCCTTTTGCCTTTGAATTCCGACCTTGACCGGCGGATTCAAGGCCAACTTCCTTCTTCCTCTAGAAAACCGCACGAAGTCTTAATTGTCCCATCCCAGATTCTATTCGTACGGACGAATCTCAGTGCTACCGTTTGCCTTTAAATTTCGACCCTGATTGGCGGATTCAAGGCCCATTTCTTTCTTCCTCTAGACTATCGCTCGGAGTCTTGATTGTCCCATCCCAGATTCCATCCGTATGGACGAATCTCGGTGCCACACATTGCCTTTGAATTCCAACCCTGACCGGCGGATCCAAGGCCCATTTCCTACTTCCGCTCGACTACCTCACGGAGTCTAGATTATCCCATCCCAGATTCTATCCGTACGGACGACTCTCGGTGCCACCCATTTGCATTTGAATTCGGACCCTGACTGGCAGATCCAAGGCCTCATTCCTTCTTCCCTAAGACTACCGCATGGTGTCTAGATTGTCCCATCCTAGATTCTATTCGTACGAACGAATCTCGATGCCACCCTTTGCCTTTGAATTCTGACCGTGACTGGCGGATTCAAGGCCCATTTCCTTCTTCCTCAAGACTACCGCACGGAGTCTAGATTATCCCATCCCAGATTCAATCCGTACGGATGAATCTCGGTGCTACCTTTTGCCTTTGAATTCCGAACCTGACCGGCGGATTCAAGGCCTATTTTCTTTCTTCCTCAAGACGACCGCACGGAGTCTGGATTGTCCGATCCCAGATTCTATCCGTTCCGATGAATCTCGGTGCCACCCATTTGCCTTTGAATTCCGACCTTGACTGGTGGATTCAAGGCCCATTTCCTTCTTCCTCTAGACTACCGCACGGAGTCCAGATTGTCCCATCCCAGATTCTATTCGTACGGACGAATCTCGGTGCCACCTTTTGCCTTTGAATTTCTACCCTGACCGGCGGATTCAAGGTCCATTTCCTTCTTCCTCAAGACTATCGCACGGTGACTTGATTGTCCCATCCCATATTCTATCCGTACGGACGAATCTCGGTGCCACACTTTGCCTTTGAATTCCGACCCTAACCGGCCAATGCGAGGCCCAATTCAATATTCCTCTAGACTACCGCACGGAGACTAAATTGTCCCATCCCAGAATCTATCCGTACGGACGAATCTCAGTGCTACCGTTTGCCATTGAATTCCATCCCTGACCGACGGCTTCAAGGCCCATTTCCTTCAACCTCAATACTACCACACAAAGTCTAGACTATCCCATCCCAGATTCTATCGGTACAGACGAATCTCGGTGCCATCCTTTTGCCTTTGAATTGCGACCCTAACCGGCAGATCCATGGCGCATTTCCTTCTTCCTTTAGACTACCGCATGGAGTCTAGATTGTCCCATCCCAGATTCTATCCGTACGGACGAATCTCGGTGCCAACCTTTTGCCTTTGAATTCTGAACCAGACCGGCGGATCCGAGGCCTATTTCCTTCTTCCTCTAGACTATCGCACGGAGTCTTGATTGTCCCATCCAAGATTCTATCTGTACGGACGAATCTCGGTGCCACACTTTGCCTTTGAATTCCGACCCCAATCGGCGTATCCAAGGCCCATTTCCTACTTCCGCTAGACTACCGCATGGAGTCTAGATTATCCCATCCCAAATTCTATCCGTACGGACGAATCGCGGTGCCACCCATTTGCTTTAGAATTCTGACCCAGACAAGCGGATCCAAGACCTATTTCCTTATTCCCTAAGACTACCGCACGATGTCTAGATTGTGCCATCCCAGATTATATTCGTACGGACGAATCTCGGTGCCACCCATTACCTTTGAATTCTGAACTTGACCGGCGGATTCAAGGCTCATTTCCTTCTTCCTCAAGACTACCGCACGGAGTCAAGATTATCCCATCCCAGATTCTATCTGTACGGATGAATCTCGGTGCTACCTTTTGCCTTTGAATTCCGACCCTGACCGGCGGATTCAAGGCCCATTTCCTTCTTCCTCTAGACTACCGCACGGAGTCTGGATTGTCCCATCCCAGATTCAATCCGTAAGGACGAATCTCGGTGCCACCCGTTTCCCTTTGAATTCTGACCCTAACCGATGGATTCAAGGCCCATTTCCTTCTTCCTCTAGACTACCGCACAGAGTCTAGATTATCCCATCCCAGATTCTATCCGTACGGACGAATCTCAGTGCCATCCTTTGCCTTTGAAGTCCGTCCCAGACTAGCGGCTTCAAGGCCCATTTCATTCTTCCTCTAGACTATCACACGGAGACCAGATTATTCCTTCCCATATTCTATCCGTACGGACGAATCTCGGTGCCACTCTTTTCCATTGATTTCCGACCCTAACTGGCGGATACAAGGCCCATTTCCTTCTTCCTCTAAACTACCGCACGGAGTCTAGATTATCCCGTCCCAGATTCTATCCCTTCGGACGAATCTCGGTGCCACCCTTTGCCTTTGAATTCTGACCCTGACCGACGGATCCATGGCCCATTTCCTTCAACCTTATCCCATCCCAGATTCTATCCGTACGGACGTATCTCGGTGCCACCCATTTCCCGTTGAATTTCGACCCTAACCGGCAGATTCTAGGCCCATTTCCTTCTTCCTCTAGACTACCGCACGGAGTCTAGATTGTCCCATCCTAGATTCTATCTGTACGGACAAATCTCAGTGCCACCCTTCGCCTTTGAATTCCGACCATGACCGGCGGATCCATGGCCCATTTCATTCATCCTCTGGACTACCGAATTGAGACTAGATTGTCCCATCCCAAATTCTATCCGTATGGACGAATCTCGGTGCCACCCTTTTGCCTTTGAATTCCGACCTTGACCGGCGGATCCGAGGCCTATTTCCTTCTTCCTCTAGACTATCGCACGGAGTCTTGATTCTCCCAACCCAAATTCTATCCGTACGGAAGAATCTTAGTGCCACCCATTGCCTTTGAATTCCGACCCTGACCGGCGGATCCAAGGCCCATTTCCTACTTCCTCTAGACTACCGCACGGAGTCTAGATTATCCCATCCCAGATTCTATCCGTACGGACGAATCTCAGTGCCACCCTTTGCCTTTGAAGTCCGTCCCAGACTGGCGGCTTCAAGGCCCATTTCATTCTTCCTCTAGACTATCGCACGGAGTCCAGATTATTCCTTCCCATATTCTATCCGTACAGACGAATCTCGGTGCCACTCTTTTCCATTGATTTTCGACCCTAACTGGCGGATACAAGGCCCATTTCCTTCTTCCTCTAAACTACCGCACGGAGTCTAGATATCCCATCCCAGATTCTATCCCTTCGGACGAATCTCGGTGCCACCCATTGCCTTTGAATTCCGACCCTGACCGATGGATCCATGGCCCATTTCCTTCATCCTCTAGACTACCGTTCGGAGTCTAGATTATCCCATCCCAGATTCTATCCGTATGGACGAATCTCGGTGCCACCCTTTGGCCTTTGAATTCCGACCCTGACTGGTGGATCCAAGGCCTCTTTCCTTCCTCCCTTAGACTACCGCATGGTGTCTAGATTGTCCCATCCTAGATTCTATTCGTACGGACGAATCTTGGTGCCACCCGTTGCCTTTGAATTCTGACCGTGACGGGCGGATTCAAGGCCCATTTCCTTCTTCCTCAAGACTACCGCACGGAGTCTAGATTATCCCATCCCAGATTCAATCCGTATGGACGAATTTGGGTGCTACCTTTTGCCTTTGATTTCCAAACCTAACCGGCGGATTCAAGGCCCATTTTCTTTCTTCCTCAAGACGACCGCACGGTGTCTGGATTGTCCGAACCCAGATTCTATCCATTCTGACGAATCTCAGTGCCACCCACTTGCCTTTGAATTTCGACCTTGACTGGCGGATTCAAGGCCCATTTCCTTCTTCCTCTAGACTACCGCACGGAGTCCAGATTGTCCCACCCAGATTCTATTAGTACGGACGAATCTCGGTGCTACCTTTTGCCTTTGAATTTCAACCCTGACCGGCGGATTCAAGACTATCGCACGGAGTCTTGATTGTCCCATCCCATATTCGATCCATACGGACGAATCTCGGTGCCACACTTTGCCTTTGAAATCCGACCCTAACCGGCGAATGCGAGGCCCAATTCCATATTCCTCTAGACTACCGCACGGAGTCTAAATTGTCCCATCCCAGAATCTATTCGTACGGACGAATCTCGGTGCTACCTTTTGCCATTGAATTCCAATTCTGACCGACGGCTTCTAGGCCCATTTCCTTCAACCTCAAGACTACCGCACAAAGTCTAGACTATCCCATCCCAAATTCTATCGGTACAGACGAATCTCGATGCCACCCTTTTGCCTTTGAATTCCGACCCTAACCGGCGAATCCATGGCGCATTTCCTTCTTCCTCTATACTACCGCATGGAGTCTAGATTGTCCCATCCTAGATTCTATCCGTACGGACGAATCTCGGTACCACCCTTTTGCCTTTGAATTCCGACCCAGACCGGCAGATCGGAGGCCTATTTCCTTCTTCCTCTAGACTATCGCACGGAGTCTTGATTGTCCCATCCCAGATTCTATCCGTACGGACGAATCTCGGTGCCACACTTTGCCTTTGAATTCCCACCCCGACTGGCGTATCCAAGGCCCATTTCCTACTTCCGCTAGACTACCGCATGGAGTCTAGATTATCCCATCCCAGATTCTATCTGTACGGACGAATCGCGGTGCCACCCATTTGCTTTTGAATTCTGACCCTGACTGGCGGATCCAAGACCTATTTCCGTCTTCCCTAAGCCTACTGCACGGTGTCTAGATTGTCCCATCGCAGATTTTTCTTGTACGGATGAATCTCGGTGCCACCCTTTGCCTTTGAAATCTGAACCTGATCGGTGGATTCAAGGCTCATTTCCTTCTTCCTCAAGACTACCGCACGGAGTCAAGATTATGCCATCCCAGATTCTATTGTACGGACGAATCTCGGTGCTTACTTTTTGCCTTTGAATTCCGACCCTGACAGGCGGATTCAAGGCCCATTTCCTTCTTCCTTTAGACTACCGCACGGAGTCTGGATTGTCCCATCCCAGATTCTATCCATTCGGACGAATCTCTGTGCTACCATTTTGCCTTTGAATTCCGACATTGACCGGCGGATTCATGGCCCATTTCCTTCTTCCTCTAGACTACCGCACAGAGTCTAGATTGTCCCATACCAAAATCAATTCGTACGGACGAATCTCGGCGCAACCTTTTGCCTTTGAATTTCGACCCTGACCGACGGATTCAAGGCCCAATTTTATCTTCCTCTAGACTATCACACGGAGTCTTGATTGTCCCATCCCAGATTCTATCCGTTCGGACGAATCTCGGCGCCACCCTTTGCCTTCGAATTTCGACCCTGACCGGCGAATGCAAGGCCCATTTCCATATTCCTCTAGACAACCGCACGGAGTCTAAATTGTCCCATCCCAGAATCTATCCGTACGGACGAATCTCGGTGCTACCTTTTGCCATTGAATTCCAACCCTGACCGACGGATTCAAGGCCCATTTCCTTCTTCCTCTAGACTACCGCACAAAGTCTTGATTATCCCATCCCAGATTCTATCTGTACGGACGAATCTTGGTGCCACCCTTTTCCCTTTGAATTCTGACCCTGACTGGTGGATTCAAGGCCCATTTCCTTCTTCCTCTAGACTACCACACGGAGTCCAGATTGTCCCATCCCAGATTCTATTCGTACGGACGAA
>JAMKQA010005201.1:0-14624 GCA_024699735.1 Posidonia australis
ATGAAATCCAAGTAGCCTAAGGGACTAGCCACCCCTTACATAAAATCCCAGTAGCCCCCTCCAAATCCGGATGCCAATTACCCCCAAGCTAGGGTTAGAGCGAGCCTACAAGCCTAAGAGGGAGAAAAGAAATAAATCAAAAACCAAAAAAGTAGGTCTAAGTCCCCAGGTGTTTGGCACAGAGTCTAACCTATTTAATAATCCACCCCAAGAGAGCCACCAACAGCCTAGAAGTCCAGGTAGTGTCTTGTGAATCGAAGTCTTCTTCTCTTCTCATAGTAGGCATGATTAGCGTTCCAAATTCATTCTGAGGGATGACACAACATAACACCACCATGCTTGCATGCATTATCACTTATCCACTTTGCAAGGTCCCGCTAGGTCCCAAATCAGGGGCATGTCAACTACTTTTCAGCCAAAGACCTAGCAGAGGATATCGTACGCCAGGGGCATGTCAGCTGCCTTTGTGGTGATAACCTTCCTCGTCAACCAGGGGCATGTCAGTTGTCCTGTTGGTTGACCCTTCTTGGGACAGTATCTCCGTCTAGAACATGTTGTCTGCTCCATAGCTCGAGCGCGGAAATGAGGACAACAATAGCCGTGAGCCTCTGAGATCAGAGCAAAGTCAGAATATCCGTACTCCCTTAATCAGCAAAAGAGAGCACAGTCAACAGTCCAATGCCAAAGTCAGACTACCAAGAAGTCAGCCAGTGACACAATAGTGAATCAAGAGAGATGTCAGAAATATCCAACAAGACCGTCTTCTTCGAGGAGGCAACAATGCCCTCGTGAAACTTTTTTTGGCCAAGCTCCTTGCATCAGTGCAGAATCCAAGCAACAGTTCATCCAGATCAGTCATCAAGTGGACTGACAGAGCAGTCACACAGCGAAACGAGCGAGCTACAGACAAGAACAAATTTCCCGACTAGCAAGCAAGTTGTACATAGCCTTTATTCCTCTTCTTGAATCTCCTTTAAGTCCGAAGGAGATTCAAGTTTTGTCCCTTTCTTGCGACTCCTTTAAATTCGAAGGAGTCCCGAGTCGCTAATTCCTGGCCTCCAGGAACAACTCTTTTTCCCTTTTCTCGTGTCTCCTTTAAGTCCGGAGGAGATTCGAGTTTTTGTCCCTTTCTCGCGACTCCTTTAAGTCCGGAGGAGGCTCTTAGTCGCTGATTCCTGGTCTCCAAGAACAGCTCTTTGTCCCTTTTTTTCGTGTCTCCTTTAGATCCGGAGGAGATTCGAGTTTTGACCCTTTCTCGTGACTCTTTTAAGTCTGGAGGAGTCCTGAGTCGCTGATTCCTGGCCTCCAGGAATAGCTCTTTTATTCCTTTTCTCGTGTCTCCTTTAGGTCCGGAAGAGATTCGAGTTTTGTCCCTTTCTCGCGGCTCCTTTAAGTCCGGAAGAGTCTTGAGTCGCTGATTCCTGGCCTCCAGGAACAGCTCTTTATTTCCTTTTCTCGTGTCTCCTTTAGGTCCGGAGGAGATTCGAGTTTTGTCCCTTTCTCGCGACTCCTTTAAGTCTGGAGGAGTTCTGAGTCGCTGATTCTTGGCCTCTAGGAACAACTCTTTTTTCCCTTTTCCCCGTGTCTCCTTTAAGTCCGGAGAAGATTCGAGTTTTGTCCCTTTTCTCGTGTCTCATTTAAGTCCGGAGGAGATTCGAGTTTTGTCCCTTTCTCGCGATTCCTTTAAGTCCGGAGGAGTCCCGAGTCACTGATTCCTGGCCTCTAGGAACAACTCTTTATTCCTTTTTCTCGTGTCTCCTTTAAGTCCGGAGGAGATTCGAGTTTTGTCACTTTCTCGTGACTCCTTTATGTCCGGAGGAGATCCGAGCTGCTGATTCCTGGTCCCCTAGGAACAACCTGTCTTTCTTTCCTCGTAACTCCTTTAGGTCTAGAGGAGGTCCGAGTTGTTTTCTTGTGCCTGAGAACCAACCCCTTATCATCGGGTTGATAGCCCTAACTATCTTGTGCTGAGTCCGTCAACGCATCTAGGGCTGATAACCCTAACTATCCGGTGCTGTGTCCGTCAACTCATCTCGGGCTGATAGCCCTAACTATCCGGTGTTGAGTCCATCAACTCATCTCGGGCAGATAACCTTAACTATCCGGTGTTGAGTCCGTCAACTCATCATTGGGCTGATAGCCCTAATTATCCGGTGCTGAGTCCGTCAACTCATCTCTGGGCTGATAGCCCTGACTATCCGGCAATGAGTCCGTCAACTCACCCTCAGGCTGATAATTCGAACTATCCGGTCGATAGGTCCGTCAACTTACCATGTCCTATCCTTTAGCTTGTAGGTTTGATAGTCTTATCCCATGCCCCTTCTCTCTGGCTGATACCCCCAGACTATCCGGTTGACACCCGTCATCAGCCTATCCCTCGGTCGACAGGTCTGGCATCTTGCCATGCATCCTCTCGGGCCGAAAGGTCCGCCATTCGCCAAGTTTGCCCCAGTCAATAAGTTTGACAGACTTGCCCAGGCACACCTCAGCACGAGTCGGGAAATCCCTCACGCTCCTCTTCGAGAGTTGAGCTACCCACTCGTTTTCAGCATCACCCTAATGCATTACCTAGCATCATGGTCGTTCTTTGCATTAGCATCATGCATGGGCCACGAGTCATGACTTTTCGGTGCATCTGCTGAATAAGTGGCTCACCACCCCACAGCAAATACCACTCTCCCGTAGACTCAGGTGGGGTGTCTTGTCAACCCTGAGCATCGGTCTCGATTCCCTCAACCTCGCTTAGGGAGGGGCATCTGTAGACACCCCAATTTTGAAATCACTTGGCAGCAGGCTCTTTCGAATGATGCTCTGGTTGCGACCACCCAAAACCCTAGCCCAATCAGGCCCACACTAGCCCACTCTTACCCAATTAAACTTGAAACCAAACAAATGAAATTAAATCCACTCAAAATCCATTTTAAGACGAGGAAAACCAAACACAAAGGAAAACCAAAAAGAAATTAAGGTGAAGAAAACATGTATGCTCTGTGACTAATGGATGTAGTGCACAAATCAATGCAGGCCAGAGAAAGGGTAAGGATTTTTGTTACGCATGGGGAAGGGCTTAGGCAACCCCATACGTCCGAAGAACTCGGTCTTTCTAGGTTTCCTGCTTGCTAATGGTCTATTGTGTGTATGCTTGTCTATTCTGAATGCACATGCTTAAGATGACAGCAAAAACATGCCAAATCAAAGAGAAGAAGAGAATGAAAGAAAAAAAAATGATAATCCGAGGGACAATATAGGCATTAAAAATGCCGCTTTACTATACACCCGTGGGCGATGAGGAAAATTGTGAAAATCGAGAATACTCAGAAAGCATCACGTAAATTAGGGGAAACTCGAAGAAATCTGAGAAAATCAAATTTGGGAAAATAATCCTCATTCGGGTCAATGTCGGCATTGTCAAGCTTGTTAATGTACGCCCTCAGACGATGGAAAGCCAAATCAAATCAAAATTGTGAAAGTCAGAAGAAATCCAAGAAACGATGGGAAAACCAAGTCTGAAATGAGTTAGAAATGCGTGCACGATGCAAGGAAGAAGGCACGAGAAAATATGCATGAAAAATAGCAACAAAATGTACAAAATGCATGTGTGAGTGTAAAAAATGCAAATTCCAAGGGCTTTTGTGCAAAATTCCCAAATTCAAAGTGAAAACTGAAAATTTGAGGCTAAATCATCAAAAATACATAGGAAAACACATTTTATGTAAATTTGAAGAAATTAGGGGTCAAATGTGCAAAACTATGTAGTTTGGTCAAATTCAAGATCTCTAGGGGTTAATATGCAATTTTGCTAGTAAAACATGTATTTAATGCAATTTTGTAGAAATTCAGGGTTAAATGTGCAAGAAAAAGAGTTCATGTTTGAAAACATAAAGTTTCAGGGACTGACATGCAAATTTACCCTAGAAAACGTGCATTCAGTGAGAAATCAGTAAAATTCAAGGGCTAAAACACAATTTTGAACACATTTGAGTATATGTTTAAATTCCCAGGGTTTAATTTGCAATTATGCCTGAAAATTATGCATTCAGAATAGTTTTAGTAAAGCTCAGCGTTTTAAATGCAAAAATGCTGGACTTAAATGCATGAAAACAAGCTCAGAGGGTTTATACCAAAATTTAAAGCATGGAAAGCATTAATAAGAAAGCTCAAGGGTCACATTGCAATATTTCAGAACAAATACTATTGAAATGATTAAAACTTCTGTGTAGGGGCCTAAATGTAAGGAAAAAGGATCTATTTGTAAGAAAAGAGGGACCTCAGTGCAATAAAAGAAAATCTCAGAAGTTTATTCAAAAGAAAACTTTATTTTTTATTTTGTTAAAAGAAAAAAGAAACGATGGCCGTCGGTGACAGAACTCCGCCGTCGACGACCGCCTAGGATTCCCTTTTGAGGCATCCCAATGCCTGATGAAGCATCAAGCTCCACTAGGAGCAAGAGAAGAAGAAGAGGAAAGGATTCGATGGTTTGGATCGAGAGCTCAACGTCTGAAAACCTCCTCCCGTCTCCCTCGTTGTAGATGCATCTCTAGCGACGACGCCGTGGAAGGAGGAGGCTCTGGAGGCGACGTATCAACAGCTCAAGGGTCCAGGAAGCTTGGGAATGCGACGAGGATGATTTCCCCTCATTCAGCAGCAAGATTGGGGCCCTTCTTCTTCCGCCCGATCGAACTTCATCGGAGTTCTAGCGACGGTGGTTGCAGGGGAGAACCAGAGCTTGATTTGATGACCTGGTGGCTCTGGAAGCCTGGGGAAGGCCAAGGGATCGTGTCCTGATGCTTGGGGAGGCGCGACGAGGCTGAAGGCGCTTGATCGAGCTCTAGTACCAGTCGTCTTCTCCGGCGACTAGCTCTTGGAGACTTGCTAGAGGCGTTCCACGACGTCCCAAATATCAGAGAAGTAGGAGGAGGACTGTGGGGGAAGGGTCAAGCACATTGGGGCATGAATCGATCACTGGATTCATGTCTCAACCTAAGTCACTAGAAAATGGCTCCGGTGACCCCCTAGAGCTTTAATTCCGGTCAAGGAAAGCCTCTGGCTCTACTAGAATCAACTGGGGAAGGAAGAGGAAAACCTAGGGGATTATTTCTGAAGGATATTGAGGTCAGTGGAGGGCATACTTGAGAGGGCAGAGGTGTTGGCCGCCGGAGTTCACCGGAGATGGTCTGAAACTAGGATTTTTCTCCCCCTCGAGCTTCCTCTTTGCTCCTAGACCTCTCTGGTTGCTTTGGTTGTGAGGAAAAAGCTTTGGTGGCTCTCCTCTCAATTTTTCCAACCACCTCTTCTCTCTTGCAAATGGGGGGTATTTATAGGCTTGCAATGGTTGTTATGGGTTGTTATGATTTGTTATAGTTAGAGTGGGAAGTGGTTAAGGTTGTTAAGGTGGAGTGGGAAGTGGTTAAGGTAGTTAAGGTGAAGTGGGAAGTGGTTAGGGTTTGTTTAGTTGGTTAGAGGTTGTTATAGGTTGTTATGGTGAAGGTGGGAATGGTTATAGGTTGTTAGGGTTTGAAATTAGGGTTTTGATTAGTTTTAGATTTTGAATTTGATTTAGGTTGGCTTTAGGGTTTTAGGGGTCTGAACTAGGGTTTAGGTCTAGGATTAGGGTTTTGAATTTGATTTAAGTGGATTTTAGGATTTTGACTTAGTTTTAGGGTTTAGTGCTAGTGTTAAGGTTTAGTTCTAGTTTTAGGGTTTAGTTTAGGGTTTTAATCTAGGGTTTAGGGTTTGGGTTTGATTTAGGTTAGTTTGAGGGTTTTTTAGGGGTTTGAGTTAATCTTAGGATTTTGACTAGGGTTTTGGATTGACTTTGGATTTTGAATTTGATTTAAGTGGATTTTAGGATTGTGAGTTAATTTTAGGGTTTTGAGTCAGTTTTAGGGTTTAAGGTCCCATTGCAAGCATATAGGGTGTCTACAGATGCCCCTCCCTGAGCGAGTTCGGAAGACGAATGGAACAGAGACCGATGCTTAGGATTGACAAAGACACACCACCCCTTCTTTCAAGGAAAAGAGAACATGAGGAGGAGATCGTTGGTCGGAATTGATGAAGATGCCCTACTCGAAGTTGCAAGAAAGAGTTAGCTACTGGCAACCAGCTATTAGTCAGTGAAAGCACCAGAAGTCATGACCTACCTCCCAGAACGCCACAGATGCAGTCGAAATCATGGAAACTTACACTAGTGACAAATGCTGATAAGTTGATGACCAACTAGCTCCTAAAGGACATGACTGGTTATCACACTTGTCGAGAAAAGTGCTAGACAAGACTCACGGTGCTTGTCGATCGAAAAGTGACTGGTCAGGGAAGTCATCCAGGTAATTCAGGCTACCAGCCCAAAAGGAGGGAAGGAACAAGGTGAGTGGGTAATCCATCGAGCACCACAAGTATTGCCTGGGTAGTTTAGGATACCAGCCCACAGAAGGAAGTTGGTGTAATCCATTTGGAGCACGACCAAAGGAGGCACCATCGATACCAAACTCTTTGAGTAAGGATCGAATGGGGCATGGTAGGTTTCGGACCTACCGACGGAAGGGAATATGGCAATATCATCCTAAGTGATAGTTTAGGATATCAGCCTAAGTGATAGTTTAGGATATCAGCCTAAGTGATAGTTTAGGATATTAGCTTAAGTGATAGTTTAGGATATCAGCCTAAATGATAGTTTAGGTTATCAGCCTAAGTGATAGTTTAGGATATCAACCTAAATGATAGTTTAGCATATCAGCCTAAGTGATAGTTTAGGATATTAGCCTGAATGATAGTTTAGGATATCAGCCTAAGTGATAGTTTAGGATATCAGCCTGAATGATAGTTTAGGATATCAGCCTAAGTGATAGTTTAGGATATCAGCCTGAATGATAGTTTAGGATATCAACGTAAGTGATAGTTTAGGATATTAGCCTGAATGATAGTTTGGGATATCAGCCTAAGTGATAGTTTAGGATATCAACCTAAGTGATAGTTTAGGATATCAACCTAAGTGATAGTTTAGGATATTAGCCTAAGTGATAGTTCTCTGGGTTTTGTTTCTTCCGAAATGAGAATTCAGAGAGAAAGGACTTCATCTATCTTGGAGTGAAGTCAAGGAGAACGTCTTTGAATTTCGTCCTCCATGACACCAGGCAACCAAACAATGTAGCCTTCAAGGGAAAGGGCTTCCGTCTTTGAATTCAGAGGAGGCTCCTCCTGGGTCCTCCATGAGAACCCAACAATAACCAGAGAACCCAAAAGAAAATAATATATGCAACCTCTCAATTGGAAACCTACAGCCCATGGAGTGAAAACCACAACCTTCGCAAGCAAGAAAAAATAGCCAGACACCAATAGATGCGATCAAGAAACCGTCCAAAAGATTCTACATATACGCCCAAAGCCGTCGGAACCCTAAATGCAGAGGAAGAAGACGACCCAAGACACCAAAATATAAGAGATCCCATGACTACAATAACATGAAGACACGCTATGAAGCCAATAGAGACCATAGCCAACAAAGCTCGTCCCAAGACGGAAGCCAGAAAGATTGGAACCCTAGAATCGCCCTAGTGTCGTTGGAACCCTAGTCACCAACATTGCCCCCTTTAGATGCACGTCCAAAAGTATCCTTAGTTTTAAAATAACACATTTACACTTAAAAACATTAAAATAATAAATACGAGGAATTCAGCCAAACCAAAGTTCAAAGGGAGCTTTGTTTAAGATGGGTCAAAGTAAAACACAATTTAAAACATAACAAGCTGTACTTACGGCTTCGGCCTAAAAAAGCTTTGGTAAATTATTTTTACAAAGCATAGTCCTAGCCATTTCTTGTAAATTTTTATTTTTCCTCTCAACTACTCCATTTTGTGAAGGAGCTCTTGGAAAAGGGAAGTTATGTTCAAATCCATTTTCTTCACAAAATGTTTCAAAATTATCATTTTCAAATTCACCTCCATGTTCACTTTTAATCTTGATAATTTTTGTTTCCTTCTTGTTTTGTACTTTCTTACCAAATTTTTAAAATTCATTGAAAACATCAGTTTTATTTGCCAAAAATAAAACTCAAGTAAATATTGAAAAATCATCAACTATAAGAAAAACATATCTTTCCTCACCATAACTTAAAGTTTTACTAGGACCAAATATGTCCATATGGAGAAGCTCAAGAGGTTTGGTGGTAGACACCATATCCATGGCCTCAAAAGACAATTTTGATTGTTTTGCAAATTGGCAAGCATTACAAAGTTTGTCCTTTTTAAAGTCTAATTTTGGTAACCCAACAACAGATTCTTTTTTAGACAATTTGAATATTTGACTCATACTAGCATGGCCAAGTCTTCTATGTCATAGCCATTTTTTGTCATTTGAAGATTCCTTTTTAGATTTATAAATTATTATTATTTTATATAAATTGTTTTTTCTAGATCCAGTGAATTTTACTATATTAGTACAAGAATCAATAATTAAACATTCTTTTTTGTCAAAAATAACTTTATATCCTTTGTCACTTAGTTGGCTAATGCTAGTAAGATTATATTTTAATTCATCAACCAAAGGAACATTCTTGATAGAAGGGCGTTCAGAATTACCGACATTCTCGATTCCGACTACCTTACCTTTGGCATCGTCTCCAAATGTGATGGTTCATTTTTCTTTTGCATTCAGGGTGTTGAGGAGGCTGTGATCTCCTATCATATATTTGGAACAACCATTGTCAAGAATCAACTTGGTTTTCATCATTTTTGAGTACCACTTGGTTTTTAGTAGGTCATTACTTTTGTTTTTCAATGAAGCAATATCTTTTTCCAAGTTTGTTATTTTATATTTCATGTGATCTAGGCTTTGATTTAGTTCAATATTTTTAAGATTTAAAATTTCTTTTTCCAAGATCAATTTTTCTCCTTCATTAATCAATTACTCATTTTCCTTTGTTAAATCATTCATAGTTTGGTTCATTTGTTTGTTCTTTGTTTTTATGGATTTGTTTTTTCATAAAGTTCATTGAATACATCCAATAGTTCATTCATGGTGAATTCTTCAATATTTGGTGATGAAGCAAGCTCAACATCATGTGCCATGAAGCACATGTGAGCATTTTCTCCATCTGATAACGATTCTTAATCAGAAGAAGAGTCGCTTTTATCTCAAGTTGTAACACTCGTAAAATTTATTTTGTAATTATTTACATTTTATGAATTTTATTCCTAGACGGGTGTTACTGTTCCGAGGCCCGTTGTGTGGTTTTGTGCTTTTGGGCTTCGGCATCATGGGCTGACTTCTATTTGCGTGTATCTGTGCGTGGTTTGACACTGTGCATTATGGCACTGCGCTTGTGGGGCCCAGGTGTGGGGTCCCCGTGGGGCCCGCGTTCGTGGGCCGGTGGTTGAGGCTTGCAGTTGGCCTCGTTGGTGGTTGGTTGCTCGTGCGGTGTGCTGGTGGTTGACACGTGCAAGTGGGCACGCTCTCAACTACTACGGGCACAGGCTTTATAAGCCGCACCGCACTTCTCCTCGTCACCCATCGCCGTCTTCTCCTTCCTTCTTCTTCCTTTCCCCTCCTCTTTGGCGGCACACTTCTCCTCTTCCCCCACCTTCTTTCCCTTCCTCCCCACTTCTCCTTTTCCTTCCTTCTCCTCCCCCTCCTCCTTTCCACTCATCTCCCCTACCTCCTCTGTTTCCCTTGTTCTTCCCTCGTGCGTGTCTCGACGGAGAGAGAGATAGAGATTGAGGGAGCGAAGCAGTGGACTGTGGTTGCTCGGGGTGGTCTGCGGAGCTCGTGTGGTGTGCCCGTGGCCGTGGTTGCGCCGGAGTTCACCGGGGTAGGCCGAGGATCGCCGGAGGCGTTTCTCAGGTACGCATCTCCACCTCATGTAATAGAGAGCATGAAATTGGTAGAAAATGCTAGGATTGCATGGAATCTAGGTAAATTTACTTTCCTAGAATTTATTGTGATTTATTGAGAATTTATGGAGCATTTATTGGCATTTATGGCGGTTGATGCGTTTTGGGTCCTTTTGACCCTTTTGTCTTCCCGATTTTATATCTTGATGCATGGTGAATGAATTTTAGTTTTGTTTGTTAGGTTTTGGTGTAGACTCGAGGATCTACATCCTATGTTTTATGCAAGATTTTGGTGCTTGTTTAGGGGGTCCAATCAGAAGTCCCACTTGGGGCGATTTCGGACGATATGATTTGTGCTGTTTTTTGGTTTCACAGAATTCGGCATACCGAATTGAAAACGGCATACCGAATCAGTGAATTTCGGTATACCGATTTTGTCCGGTATACCGTTTTTTTTGTCAGTTTTTGTCCTTTGGTCGATTCGTCATGCTGAATTACCCCAGTCAACCGAATCAACAGATTTTGGCATACCGAACCTGATTTTCAGCATGCCGAATCTAGACCCAAATGTATTTATGAAATGTATTTTCGATGGCTTTCTGGATTGCCGTGTTTTGTCCCTATGAGATGGGATTGTGGGCCGTCAGTGGTGGTCTCCTGGGACACCGGACGCATCACTTTGTCGAGGTTTTGGAAGAATTTTCAAAAGATATGAAAATGGATTTCAAGGAAATAGTTGGCCTGTTTTGGAAAATGATTTCCTAATTTTCTATGTGAGGGCCGAGACAGTGTGGGATCGTGTCGTCGGGACCAGGGAATGTGATGACATTCTCGGGTGGTCGTGCGCGACTCCCTGGTTGAGGTCGAGGGGTCAAGATACCTAAGGCTGAGGGGCATCGGGTCCTGAAGGTATGAGATTCCTTGATTGTCGTCTCGAGGCTAGGGTTGTGGTCCGCGGGTTGAGGTGTCTTGTGGCATGACGGGGAGGTATGATACTCCTGCTGTTGCTGTGAGTACTGAGGCTCAGGTGTTGTCAGGTGTGGAGGTTTGATACTCCCTCCTGAGCACCGTGTGTGGAGGATGTCGTGAGGAGGTGTACCCTGTGGTGGCCAGTGTGGGTGGGACACGTGCCCCGTAGCTGGTAGCATCCTGAGAGACAGGACAACCTTCCCAGGGAGGGGTTGGCTTTTGAGGGTTCTCCTGAGAGAGGGGAATCACGGGACGGTGGTTGGCTCCTGCACAAGGTGACACATCGTGGCAGTGCAGAACGCTAGGGTCGCTCCTCGGTGGACTGCGTGTGGCCAGAGTTAGGTTGCCTAGTGCCAAGCTTCCCGACTCATTATGTGTGGTTTTGGCCATTGAGGGCCTTTACTTGTGGCTTTGGGTTAGTAGAGCCCCGGTTGAGGTTTTGGCTGGTGAGGGCCTGGTTTATGAGGATTTGAGAAATGGTTTGCGAAATGAATTTAAAAAGGATAATTGATTATAGTTTTGTTTTCCGCATTTTTTCGTGCGGTGTGTACTGAGTGACTTTGGTCACTCATGCATTTTCCTTGTGGTTTTGGTTTGCAGGTGCAGACATGCGATTGGTTTAGCGTAGTGCATATAGTCTGGAGTCTCCTAGCCGCACACACAGGTTCCTGGTAGATAGATATTTACTGTTTAGCTTTAATTTTCCCATAATTTAATTTGTTTAAATTATTATGGAAAATTTGGAGCGTGACACAAGTAGCTTGAAGTGTCTTTTTCTTAGGTTGTCTTTTGTCCCTTTTAAAAGTTTTTAATTTCAATAGAGGACAATCTCTTTTTATATGTCCTGGTTTGTTACATTTAAAACATAGAGGTGTTTCTTCTTTGGTTTATCTTGATTTCCCTTTTTATGAAATTTTCCTCTTTTAATAAATCTTTTGAATTTTCTAGTGAGAAGAGCAATGTCTTCATCATCCTCTTCTTCAGAGTTTTTTGAATTAGTTGTAATTTTAAGAGCTATATTTTTCTTTTTGAGAGTGTTTTCATCATTTTCTTTTTCTTTCATTTGAACTTCCATACGAAGTCAAGTTTCCAATGAGATTTTCAAGTGAATAGTTTGAGAGATCCTTAGCTTCTTCAATGGCTCTGGTATTTTTCTTCCATTTAGGAGTAAGAAACCTTAGGATTTTTCTAACCATGTCACTTTGAGAGAACCCTCTTCTAAGTGATTGAAGAGGGTTGGTAATTTCATGAAACCTGGTGAACATATCTCCAATTGAATCAGGTGATTTTAATTTAAATAACTCATATTTATGTAAGAGCTTATTAATCATTGTCTCTTTGACTTGACTAGTTCTCTCATGAGTTACTTCAAGTGTGTGCCATGTTTCATGAGAGATTTTACAATTTGATATTCTATTAAATTGTTCTTGATTCACAGCACAAAATAAAATATTTAATCCTTTTGTATTAAGTTGAGCTAATTTTTTCACATCTTCATTCCATTCTCTATATGATTTATTATTTTCAGGAAATCCATTAATTACTACATCCCATAACTCATAATTAATTGATCTCAAATATATAATTATTCTATATTTCTAATAATTATAGTTGTTTCCATCAAAGAAAGGTGGTTTATTTGTGCTTTGTCCCTCTATCATATTGTTGTTTGAAGGAAAAGAAGCCATATCTAATAAATGGTTAAATCTAAACTTAAATAAACTTAGCTCTAATACCAATTTTGGATCAAGAGGATACTCTAGAGGAGGAATGAATAGAGAATTTAATCAAAATTCACTTATTAAAGGAACTTAATGTGCAGATCAAATTATATTTAACAATTACAGGCAAATATTACAAGTAAAGTTGTAACGCCCCACATTTTCCACAATAATTTAAAACAATTTAAAATACGAAAAAATTAAAGCTAAACAGAAAATATCTAACTATCAGAAACCTGTGTGTGCAGCTAGGGGACTCCAGACTATATGCAATACGCTAAACCTCTGCATGCCTGCATCTGCAAACCAAAAACACGAGGAAAACGCATGAGTGACAGAAGTCACTTAGTACGCACCCCAAGAAAAACGACGGGAAACGAAACCTTAATTGATTTTCTTTTAAATTCATTTCTCAAACCATTTCCTCAAAACCTCACAAACCAGGCCCACACAGGCCAAAACCACAACTTGGGCTCTACTAGCCTAAAGCCACAAGCAAAGGTCTTCAAAACGACGCATCAGGTGTCCTAAGGGACCACCACTGATGGCCCACAATCCCATCTCAATGGAACAAACAAACCAATCTGGAAAACCCTCGGAAATCACATTTTATAAAAACATTTGGGCCTTGATTCGGCATGCCAAAAATAGGTTCGGTATGCTGAAATCCCCTGGTTTGGTAGACCAATTTGGATCGGTCGACCGAATAAGGTCAACGGTCAACACTCAGGCCAAAATCGGTATACTGAAGATGGTTTGGTCGACCAAAATCCATTGATTCGGTAGATCGTCTAAAATCGAACAATCAAATGTTGACCAGAGGACTAAAACTGATAGAAAAATGGCATACCGAAATGGTTCGGTATGTCGAATTTTGCAAAAAACAGAAAAAGGCCCAAACCCTACTATTTGAAAATCGCCCAAAGTGGGAGCTTCGATCGGACCCTTTAAATAACCAGCAAAAATCTTGCACAAAACATAAGATGTAGACCCTCGAGTCTACACCAAAACCCAACAAACAAAACCAAAATCCATTCATCATACATCAAGATATTAAATTGCAAAGACATAAGGGTCAAAACGACCCAAAACTCAACCACCGGCATAAATGCCCATAGATTTACCATAAATTCTCATAAATTCACAATAAATTTTAGGAATGTAAATTTACCTAGATTTCATGCAATTCTATCAGTTTCTATCAATTTCATGCTCTTTATTACAAGGGTTGGAGATGCGTACCTGAGAAACACGCGACAGCGATCCTCCGACCGACTCCGGCGATCACGACATCCACAAGGCTTCCTCGACCTCGGGGACGCAACTCTGGAGCTTCACACACCACCGCATGCCACCACACACCATCACTAGCCCTTGAGTGTGCCGAATAGAGGAGGGGAGAAGCAGGGGAGGAGGGCCTGGGGAGGGAAAGTGGAAGAGAGAGAGAGAATCGAGAAGGAGGATGAGGTGAGTGGAGGGAGAGTACGAGTGGAGGGAGAGGGAAGGGAGGAAGGTGGCATGCTCGGGACGAGAAGAGGAAGGGAAAGAGGAGGAGAGGAAGGCTGAGCTAGTCAGCCATGTTAGAAATATTACATTAATTTTGATGATTATTTACCAGTGCATATTTTCATAATTATTAAAGCATGAAAAAGATATAAAGTGCTTTCTGTATAAATTTAATATGTATACAAGTGTTTTATCAAAAAATCAAAAACGGCATACCGACATCAGTAGCGGCATACCGTTTCAGTAAAAAATGGAACTCCGCAAGAACAAAAGCTGAACTGAAAACGGCATACCGTTGATGGAGCGGCATTCCGTTTCAGGAAAAAACGACAGAAGCAGCGGCACTCCGGATCAGAAGAGAAAAAGAAAACAATACAATTCAACGGCATACCGTCACAAAACGGTATACTGTTTCAGGAGAAAACGGCAGACCGTTGGCGCTGCGGCATACCGTTTTGCTCGTGAGTTGAAGATTAAAGATCTTTTTCGGCATACCATGGTCAAAACGGTATACCATTCAACTAGCTGTTTACGACCGTTTTATAGTCGTTAGACACATATCGAGGCGATCCTACGGCTATAAATAGGACCCGTACAAGGCTTG
>JAMKQA010005202.1:0-14489 GCA_024699735.1 Posidonia australis
AGAGATGAAAGACAAGTTTGCAGCATAAAATCAGATTATCTATGAAGTTCATGACATGCTTTATTCAGTGCAAGAACTAGGATTAAAAGTAAAAGAAGGAAGATGAATTTACCTTGCCCAAGGTGTTCCTTCTTAGAAAACTCAAGATAATACTTCCTTGTTGCTCTGGAAGGGCTGGAGATGCTCTAGAAGGCCAGGATATTCTCAAGAAAACGAGAGAGACTTGCTGGAGTAAGTGGATAGCTTGATCAGGATCAACCAAGTGTGCTAAATGGTTGCCAATGGAGGTCCTTTTATAGAGTTCCACAAGGGTAACTCCCATGGGATGCAGAAAGCCTCACAAACGAAGAGCCTGACGTAGATTCGCAGGGAATATCCGCTGGTAAGGGTTACAAGTAAGGGAGATGGAAAGCTAACAGTCAACACCCTGAAAAGTGACTGTGCACCAGGATGGTGCTCTGGTTAGGTGTACCACCTTGGTGCTCCATCTTGGTGCTCTCCACTAGCTACATGAATTGCTAATTGGGCCATAGGCTTGTGGTCGGTTTGTGTAATGATCTCTGGCTAGTTAAAAATGTCAAATAGGATTCAAAAGTGGTTGAGCTTCCCTACATCCAAAGCAACATCTGGAGAATTTACCTATGAGCCACCTCAAAATCGGGATGTCTACACTACATATGCCAAAATGTATGCAAGATGTCAAGAAAAAGAAAACATACAAAGGAAAAGGTCTTAAAAATAATAAAACGATGTAAACACAATAAAGGACAAGTATAGAGATCAAAACACAAAATTTATAAAAAAGGGTGAAAATCTAGATTAAAATACATTCAGAGGCATCTATCCTAGTGTGCGGATGATGGATCAAAGGAAAATATGTTACTGAGATATGTGAGAATTGCACTTAGATAATTTTCTGAAAACTCAGGGTCTAATGTGCAAAATTTACAAAAAGATGAAGATCATGGTTAAAATGTGCTTAAAAAGTCTTATCTTGATGCTAGGATGTAGGATTTAAAGAAAATGTGGCTCTATGGTGTGGTAAGTGTGAGAATTGCACTTTTAGTAGTTTCTTGAAAATTCAAGGTCTACTGTGCAAATTCACACATAAAGTGCAAATCTGATTGAAATGTGAAATCAGAAGTTCATTTATATTGCAAACATGGTCTTTTGATGAAAACTTTATTCAAGTGATGATTTACAAGCACATGTGATTAATAACTGTGAAACATACAAAAATGTGATTTAAAATGTAATTAAAACCATGGTTATTGATTTAAGAAAGATTCAGGGACCTGGTTATAAATGTTCTTGTCTAGAAAATATTATAGATTGAGTTTAGGGGCTGACTCGCAAAATTTCAAGACCAAAAATATGATAAAAAAATCAAGTTTTTTACATGATCAGTGTAATTATGGATGACTTTAAGGTTATGAATGCAAAATGTACAAAGAAAATTCTTTTCAAGGAACTTTGGGGGCAAAATGCAAAATTCTAGGACTTAATTGTAAAAGAAACATGACTTCAGGGACTTAAGTGTGATAAAACATGCATGAATCAAACTGAAAATGGGATCACAAATAAAATAGGATAAAATGTGCAATATTTACAATGCAATTTTTAAAAATGGAGAATACAAGGGTCAAAAAATAAATTTCTAGGACTCAATTGCAAAGAAAACATGAATGCAGGGGTCTAAATGTGAAGAAACAAATATTTATGGGACTAAAAATAAAATTAAAACTTAAACAAGACAAATCATGCAATATTTACAGGAATAATAAAGGAATAAAACTTATTTAAATCTTCTGAAGTTTAAACACAAAAACACAGGACCTAAATGTAATGATTTAAGGACCCAAGAGTAATAAAAAAGGACCTAGATGCAAGAAAGGACCTGGATGTAACAAAAAAGGACGTGGATGAAAGATCCGAGAGTTGGCTTTATTAGCCATATCTTGATTTTGATGATACCAAAAGACTAATGTGCTTTATGAGAATATTTCATAGCTCATATATGCAAAGAAGACCATTGAGGAACTCAGAAGATTCAAGCATAAAAAGGAAGACATTTGAAGAAGACAGAGACCTACGTGCCACCAAGAAGAATTCAAGACAAAGGAAAAGGAGAAGAAAAATTAAATAATATTTGTAATTATTTTGATGTAATTTTCTATTTATTCATGGACCTAGGAACTTGTATTAATCTCCAAAATATCTACATAGAGCCATAAGAAAACTGCCTTAGCCCCAAAATCAACCATTCATTGAAAAGCACTCATTATAGGACTAAAGGCATTTTCGACATACCGAATTTCCTTGGTATACCGAAATATGTGCATATTAGAAAAACCAGTATAGAAATTCAGAACGGCATACTGAATTTCACCGACATACCGAATCAGAGGTTTTCAACATACCGAATTATTTTCGGTATACCAAAATGCTCGACCGTTGCACATTTCGATCGACCGTTTTGAATTCGGCATACCGAACCCATAGTCGTTGCTGAACATTAGAGAGACGTTAGACACATTTTTATACCTATATTTTCCTATAAATAGGCCCCCATTCTTCACCTATAAGATCACGAATACTTTCTACTCACATAGAGCTTCAAGCTATTTAAGTTCCCAAGCATTCCACTCCTATCTCATTAGAAAATCTCCTAAGGCAAAAGTGTTCCATTTTCATTCATCCACTTAGCCAAATTGAGTTTGGGAGATTGTAGAAAAGGAGTTGTAAAATCCAAGTGTAAAGGTTCTTCTCCGGATTAAGAGAAGGAAGCTGCGTTTTTTTGCAGAGTTTGGCGAGGATTCGTCAAGGGTGTATGACACGATTTTGGCCCGGAACAAGATAAGGTTAGTGAAATTCTCGAGGGGTTCTCGTGGAGTGGACTAAGCCGAGGAGGGTGAACTACTATAAATTTACTTGTGCATTTTCATTGTCTCTCATCTCCTTTCTTTGTATGCTTTGTTTTGACATCAAATTTCCTAACTATATTCAAATTACTAGAAATCTTGCAAATTGATAAACTAACTCTGAAATTGGATAATTACTTATTAAATCACTATTCACCCCTCCTCTAGTATAGCCTAAAGATCGTAACATCGAGGACCT
Source organism: Posidonia australis (assembly GCA_024699735.1). Taxonomy (NCBI): domain Eukaryota; kingdom Viridiplantae; phylum Streptophyta; class Magnoliopsida; order Alismatales; family Posidoniaceae; genus Posidonia; species Posidonia australis. The sequence continues at coordinate 3,121 of JAMKQA010005202.1, forward strand.
AAAAAGAAATTCTAGGGACCTAAGTGTAATGACGACCTGGACCTACGTGCAATTAACAAAAACTAAAAATATTTTCTTAAATCCCGTTGTTTCTAAGATCACCAGTTGATCGCCAGTGCTCTTACTCCGACGTGGACTCCAGCGAACCTCCGACGGCTTTGTGGCGGCGTGCAGGTGGTAGGGGTGGTTAGAGAAGTTTGAGGGACAAGCGGCGCTGCCTCCGATAACTTCAGGCAGACTAGAGGGTGCTTGAGGTGCTCTCCCCGTCTCGATGCTCCGATGGCCTGCTCTGATGGTGACGAGGAGGACGACGGTGACTCGACGGCGGCGCTGTAGCGACAGAGAGTGGCATCCAAGGGCTGAGGGAGCTTTGGGAGACCATCGTGAGCTTTCCAGTGGCTTCAGGGGGCGACGAGGGCTACTAGAAGCCTCCTCTTGTTTGACTCGCCAGAGAAAGCAGCGGTAGGCTCCGACGATCATTGAAGATCGTCGGTGGTGGATCAGTGGATGGTCATGGTGGTTGGGTGAGGACCGAAAGGGGGTGAGGCACATCCTGAAGGCTGTGTGGAGGTCTAGAAACCTCTGGTCTACCCCTCCCGCTTGGTTCTTCGACGACGACTCCGGTCATCTACCTCGGCGACGTTGAGCAATGCTCCATCTGCCTGGGCTGCTGCGAGGCCAACGGAGGACTTGGGGAGCAAGAAGAAGTGTTGACAAGTGTTCCTACATGCCTATTCCTAAGGGCTACTGAGTGAATCCCCTTCCCCATCTAACTCGCCAGAGATGCGTTCCAGTGGAATGCAGTGGCGATGGTAGCAGTCGTCCGATCACAGGAGGTCAAGAAATCCTTTTTTGAGTGACGGAGGCTCAAGGAGAGAGAGGGTGGAGATGAGGGGAGGCATTGGGACCTCGTCCCGAGCGGAGAGGCCACTGGCCTCACCTCCGGTGGTGAACCCACCACCGGAGAAGAAGGGGACGGCGCGACAGGAGGTTGTCTCCGGCGAAACACAACTAGAAGGCTAGGGGAAGACTCTACAAACCTAGAGGGATGTTGAATCAAATTTAAAAGGGAAGGAAATACCTGGAACGGTCGGGCTGTCCTCTGGCGAGGCTTCACGGCGGCACTCCTTTGGACCAGCTACTATGGTGGCGGTTTAGTGAAGCTCTAGGGTTGCAAAGGTGATGAAGGAGGAGATTTGAATATGGTGAAAATGGCTGGGTGGTCTGGGGTTCGAATGGGTGCCCTCTCTCTGTCCCTTTCTCCTCTCCTCCCCTCTGGGTGGTTTCTCAAGCTTTAAAGGAGTGGAGGATGCAGTTGGGGCCGTGGCTGCCAGTTGGCCAGCTCGTATGGAAGGAGGGAGTGGGTGAGATGGTTACAGGGAAGAAGAAGGGACTGTTGGTTTATTTTTTTTGTTTCCTAAGTTTTCAATTAGATGTGGTTTGGGCTTAATGGGCCTGATTTTGGGCTTTTTGCTTTTTTTTAGTAGTTTTAGGTTTTAGGATTTTGGTTTTGTATTAGGTTTTGAATTTTTGGTTTTAGGTTTTGATTTTTGGTTTTAGGTTTTTAATTAGGTTTATGATTTTGATTTTGTGATTTTAATTTAGGTTTTAATTACTTGGTTTTAGATTAAAATTTTTAGGATTATTGTTTTTCTTTTAGGGTTTTTTTGTGTTTTAATTAAGGGTTTGGGATTTTGAAGTTTATTTAATTTAGGTCTTTTATGGTTTTAATTAAATTCTTTGATTTTATGATTCAAGGTTTAATTAATTAGCTTCAAATTCGGATTTTAATCATTTTAGGGGTTTTTTAGGGTTTTGGATTTTAATTAGAGTTTTAAGTTTAAATTAGGGTTTTTGGGTTTTAATTAAGGGTTTTTTAGTTTAATTAGGATTTTTGTGTTTTAATTAGAATTTTGAGCTTAATTTAAGGTCTTTAGATTTTAATCAGGGTTTTTAATTTAATTAGGTTTTCTTTGGATTTTAATTAAAGTTTTGGGGTTTAAATTAGGGTTTTTAACTTAATTAAGTGACTTTAGGGTTTTTTAGGGTTTTGAGTTTAATGTAGGTTTTTTCCTTGAATTTAAATGGATTAAAGTGGTTTAAATGGATTTTATTTGGTTTTGACTTTTATTAGGGTTTTCACTTGATTAACTTGGATTTTAAGTGGATTTAAGTGGATTTTGTTTAATTTTGTCCTTAATTAGGATTTTCACTTAATTAATTTGGATTTTAGGTGGATTTAAGTGGATTTTGTTTAATTTTGACCTTAATTAGGATTTTCACTTGATTAATTAGGATTTTAGGTGGATTTTATTTGATTTTGGTTTTAATTAGAGTTTTCACTTGATTAATTAGGATTTTAAGTGGCTTTAGGTTGATTTTATTTGATTTTGGTTTTAATTAGGGTTTTCACTTGATTAATTAGGATTTTAAGTAAATTTAGGTTGATTTTAATTCTTAATTATTGGTTTTTTTACTTCAATTAGGTTAAAGTGGGTTTGTGTGGGCTTTAATGGGCCTGAAGGTTTAGAGTTTTGGTGGAGTTAGGGTTTAGGGTGATGGTAGCAGTTAGAGTATATTCTAGAGGAGCCTGCTATCAAGTGACTGCAAAATCAGGGTGTCTACACAAGTGAATAACATTGTATATTATTTTATTTGCTAGTTTTGATACAAATGCTTTGATTTTCAGTAGATTTGTTTTTGTTATTGTTTTGTTTCAAAAGATATTTCTAGCAATATCTATACAATTATACTATTTTTCACTTTGTGTTGATAAATAATAAATATAGAATCAAGTGACACTAATTCTTAAATGTTCAAATAAGCACATATTATTTCACTTTTTAACATATATACACACTATAGATTAAACTTTAAAGTTAACCAATTGAGACCCCTACACATTCCCCATGTTTACAATCCTATTAGTTATACTACAACTAGAATTATTTATTATTGTATGTTTGCAAATAGAAAAGCCATCAAATTTCTCATATTTCTACAAACCCAATAGAGCTCAAAATAGAAGAACTATAATTTTCCACATGCCATGCATGGTTTAACCATTCAACTCATCCTATCAACGTTCGCTTAAATTACACACATTTAAATGTATTTTTAGAATGTATGTATTAATATCCATTAGATAAAACTTCAACTTCTAGACTCAAGTATAGAAATTAATTTTTAAGTGGGAGTAGTCATAACTTAACTTTTATAAATGTAAAAGAATCATTGTTTTAAAAATTATTTGAATCTGAAAAACTAGTAGTATTTGACAAAAAATTGCAGAACATTGTACATTCTGAGCATAAATCGTATGTTTAAAAATTATTAACAAACTTTACCAAATTGACCCTTATGCAATCACATTTCCGATACAGGATCCGTTTTTCTATTAATAACCGGATCCATAGCGAACCCTTTCCTATCCATTCCTTCTCCTTTCCCTGCCCACTCTGGCCGTCCCTCTCCACCAAACTCAACCACGAGGTCTATCTCCTCTAGTCCACCTCCACTCCACCTTCGCCGCTACCACCACCACCAGATCCAAGAATGAGGCCTTCCATGATAAGATCTGTCCACTCTGCCCTCAAGAGAGGCGCTGCCGCCTCTTCCTCCTCCTCCTCCTCCACCGCCCTCACCCGCCGCTCCTTTTCCTCGGAATCCGACCCCGAGCGTAAGGTCGCCATCCTCGGTGCCGCTGGAGGGATCGGGCAGCCCCTCTCCCTCCTCATGAAGCAGAATCCACTCGTCTCCGACCTCGCCCTCTACGATATCGCCGGAACCCCCGGCGTTGCCGCTGACGTCAGCCACATCAACTCCCGCGCTCTGGTAGCCCCTGACCCGTCTTCTTCTTCTTCTTGTTATTGTTGTTGGTTTTGGGTTGTCTATCTGATCTAGGGTTTGTTTGGGTTTTGTAGGTGAAAGGGTACATGTCGGATGAGCAGCTGGGACAGGCGTTGGAGGGGTCTGATGTTGTTGTTATTCCTGCTGGAGTTCCAAGGAAGCCTGGCATGACCAGAGATGATCTGTTCAATATCAATGCTGGGATTGTCAAGGCCTTGTGCACTGCCATTGCGAAGTACTGCCCCAACGTAAGCTGCTCGCTTGTTCCACTCTTTGCTGTCCTTTTTGATATTTGCCATGTAAAGTTTGTTCCTTTGGTTGACGTTGTACTTGTTGGCATCTGTATTCATTGTCTTGCATCTCTTTAAATCTAGGCCATTGTTAACATGATTAGCAACCCAGTGAACTCGACTGTGCCGATTGCTTCGGAGGTGTTCAAGAAGGCAGGCATGTATGATGACAAGAAGCTCTGTGGTGTGACAACACTTGATGTTGTCAGGGCTAAGACATTCTATGCTGGGAAGGCTAATATCCCTGTTGCTAGTATGCATGTTTTCTTTTCTTTTCTTTTCAAATGCTCTGCCTCCTACTTTACTTGTTCAACTCCACATGATCTGATTTCAGGTGATTCTGTGTAGGTGTTAATGTTCCTGTTGTGGGTGGCCATGCTGGTATCACCATTCTACCTCTCTTTTCACAGGTACTTTCGTTGTAGTTTTTATTATGGATCATTATCGTTATTTTTCTTTACTTGTATGGATTCCATAGGTTTATTACCTAAAGACATTTATGATATCACGTTATATGGCAGGCAACTCCTGCAACCAATGCTCTCTCAGCTGAGGATATTAAGGCTCTTACCAAGCGAACACAAGATGGAGGAACGGAGGTTGTTGAAGCAAAGGCTGGCAAAGGATCTGCTACATTATCCATGGCGTAAGACTAGCTAAATTCCATCGATGTGCCTTTAGAAATGCAGTTTTTCAAGTGTCTCATAATTTTTTAATTAATTATAGTTAGACTGTATTTGCCTACTTGCACTTTTGTTCTAAATAGAAAAAGATAATTGGTGATTCGGTTGTGTCTGTCTACTCATCATAATCTATGATGCCTATGCATGCTTATCTCTTTTTATATAAATTTTAATTAGTTGGTTGGATGAGATTGTGCACGTTCAGAGTGGTTCATCTTAGATCGTTGCTGATTTGTCGTTGTATCTATGCTGGAATGGGTTCTTATAGAATTTTTTTTTGGCATCTTGGCTTCTTTTAAAATCTACACTCATGCCTAATAAAAAAAAGTTCTTTAGTGAAATCTCAACAGAAAGTTTTATCTTGTGACTTTTTGGTTTGCTTTTTTATGAATTTTCATGGCCCAATTCCTTCTCCGTCAAAGAACTAGATAGATTGTTCATTGAGTATATTAAACATTTTTTTAGAAATTGTGCCAAAATTTCTTTTACTCTTGATCTTGAACTTAAACATTTATAGATTGCATTCTGTTTATATTATTGAAATGATTAATATATTTACATGTGTTCATGTGCTTATATTGTGTTTATATTGTTTATATTGCATTCTGTTTATATTGTTGAAATGATTAAATGGATCCTTATATAGATCTTTATATGATTAATATATTAAATTTCTTATAGGTTAAGTATGCATTCTCCTATATATAAGAGATTGTAATCCTTTGTTATTGAATATACATGATTCTCTTTCCATCTTAACACTTACTATTGTTGATACAAATTCCATTATGGAAGTGATTTGTTTTTTGTCTAACTGATGGAATTTTGTGCAGTTATGCTGGTGCACTCTTTGCAGATGCCTGCTTGAAGGGTCTTAATGGAGTACCAGATGTTGTAGAATGCTCTTTTGTGCAATCTACCGTCACTGAGCTGCCTTTCTTTGCTTCTAAGGTAATGGTCATCTTGCTTGGCTCAATATTTGTGTTTCATATTTTCTTGCAGTTTTTTTTGGGTCTCTATTGTTGTTTTAGTGCTTTGGATCTTCAAGTATTTTCTTTGCTTCAAGTAGTTTGGTTTTCTTGTGGTTGTGAATTTAGATAGTAGAAGTTGGGCTGCTCGTCTTTGGATTGAATGCATGAGCAACTATATTTATGCTGAGAAAGTTCAATAAGTTTGTGTCAGTTACTGATTCTAGTATTTTATTTCTTTATTTTGTTGGACAACCTAAATTGAAATAGTGGAAGCATTTTTTCACGAAGTTGTTGTGTAATTTTGCTAAGATTTCTTGAATGTTTTGATGATTTTCTCAATCATTTTTTTAAAACATTAGCACTCCATTGATCGTCTTTTCATGGAGTCTGGATGTGAGTACCTTCACCAGATGCTGTTGCCCTAATGCAGCACAACAAAAATGACCTTAAATATGTGAAACACTAGTATGTATGCTTGCTGCTAGATATGCACAAAATGGAAACCTTAATTCAGTCCTTATTCCCTACTTGCTGTTTACCAGAAAACTACCCTAACAATGTTATGATATCTTTGTTGCAGGTGAAATTAGGAAAGAATGGTGTTGAGGAAGTACATGGATTGGGCCCGCTTTCTGATTTTGAAAAAGAGGGCCTGGAGAATCTTAAGGCTGAGCTGAAATCCTCCATTGAGAAGGGTATCAAGTTTGCAAATGAGAATTAAACCAATCCCATGAATGGGATCATTACATTTTGCAACTTTTGATGAGCTGCGTTCAACATTTTTCTTCCCATTAACCTAATTGCTTGAGATGCTGTTCTGGCTGTTGGTTGCAGCCATTTGAGGCTTTTTTGGAACTAGAAACTCCACAATAAGGCACGGGTTTTGACATACTTCTACAATAATTTTAAACTGATTGTGAATTTAAATTCATAGCTATACTGTGAAATTACCTGGCTGATATTTATCTTGATGTCCGTGCTCATCTCTTTTACTAGAACCAGGTCCACATCTTGGTGGTGCTTTCGTTTCTATTTTGTGTGGTATGGTATGGTTTATTGATCTTGGCCTTGTACTTAATGCAAGGAAATCACTGTCCTGTTTGAAGGTGTGGGGTCTTTGCAAGGTAAATTCCTGAAAAAAGTGCAGAAGATGAGACTTGTCGATTGGAAAGGTCTTGCAAGAGGGTAATCCGTCGAATAAGCCGTAAATGTGAAAAATATGGGAAAAGAGAGTTCGAGAGATGGACTAGATAGTGCTCGAGGTACGAGCAGTGGTGGGGGTATGGAGTTCCTCAGGTGTCGATCTGGTCACTTTTTCTTCGAGTCATCTCTAATTCCGCTCTTGGAGGGTGGGAAGAGTGGAAGAGATAGAAGTGAGGTGGAGGGGGTAGGGGTATCAACAAATGACCTCGGTTATTGTTGGGTTGTTGTGACGGTATGGGTAACAGTAGCTTGAATAGGGTGACGTCTGTGCTGCTCTGCTAATTTTTGGCAGCATAAGGTGTTTTGAGGTTACTTTCACGTGATAGTGGTTGACCATGTTCAGTAGGAAATGTATATTATCAGATTCGTTCTCTCGGTCTTTCTTTTGACGTATAATAAGAAAAATAAGAAAAAATAGCAAATAATATTATTATTTTGATGATGTTGTTATTTATTTTGAAAATAATTTTTTTTAAAGATGAATAAGTATGTACTAATTTGAATGAAAAGTAGAATAATAATCAACTTGATTATTAAGATATATATATAGTTTAAAATATATATACATTATATTATATTTGTATTAATTTGTAGACAAAATAAACACATTGTATACATATATATATATGAGAATAATTTAGTGGAATAACTTTATTTCACCTTTCTCATGGAATAGTTATTCTAGAATAAGTAAATTAGAATAGAAATTACTGCTTTTATTCTACTTTTTGACTTGTCATACAGAATTACTATTCTAATATTGCCTTTATTCCAATGGGACTTAAAACTTACTTTAGGGATAACTTGCTAACTCGGTTTTAAAAAATCCAATGGATGAGTGCAACTAGAAAGGATATCTTAACAGACATGGTTGATACCATATTTGTATTTATTTTTAAAATACAAATATAAATACATATATCATATAGATGGAAAAATTACATAATCATATCATCAAAAAATAGATAATGATTGAATAGAAAGAGAAAGAATATACCATATTCAATTTAGATATTTTCATACATTTGATGTTAGGAAATATTTATATAAGTGGTGACGTGTATTAATGGTGGTAGTAATGCTCAAGGTATTGGGATGTTAAATTTTAATATGTTTTAATTTTCCAGAACTTAGAACCTAGAATCGTAAGGATTTTGTTTGATGAAATGCCGAAAGGAAACAATAAATTGGTTTGGAAACTAGAACCTAGAACTGTAAGAGTTCCATTTAATATTAGTTTGGAAACAATATCTATTAAAAGTAGTGCTAACACTAACACTAAAATAAATGATGCAAAACACGTCAATACATGAAAAAATTATGATAGCACTAATATATGAAAAAAAACCATTAACTCTAATATACAAAAAATAATAGTAACACTAATACATGAAAAAAATACCATTAACTCTAATATATGAAAACTAACAGTAACAATAATATGTGAAAAAAATATATCACACACTCTATCACATGAAAAAAATTACAGTAACACTAAAATATGAATAAAATACCACTACCACTAATGTCAAAGATGTTCACAAAAAAACTAATGTTAAAGGTATAGTAACCACCATTTTCGAAAAAATGGTACTAATGATCTACGATTGCAATTCGTAATATATTGAATATGTGTAATTGATACTAAATATGAGGTTAGAGAGCGCCGATGGGTCAGCATGGTTCCCTCTAATGCCTAAGTCAACGATTAGGAGCAAGAATCAGGTTTAAAGTACCTTAAAAGTTACACCAATATTTATAAGAATAGGATTCTCTATACCATGTCAATAATGCCCTTGACCGTTAGGATCTAGACGTGTGACAAGTCATGGAGCAAGATTCGTCTATCGATGTGGCTTGATGGACCCCACAAATGAAACATTGCCAATGGTTGCTAGGGGCTTGGCCTGTTTGGCGTTGTCGTTGTGCTAGGCATGGAGGTTATTCTTCTACTAGTTTGGCAGATTGCCAATGCTTTGCCCATCGAACTACACGAGAAGGCTGAGCGTCCAAGTCAACCCACTTTTGGCAGGCCAATTGCCAATGCTCTGCCCACCAAGCTATGCAAGAAGGTCAAGCGTCTGAGCGAGACCACCTCTGACAGGCCAATCACCAATACTCTACTTGCTGAGCTATCTGAGAAGGTCGAGCGTCCGAGTGAGCCCACCTCCAAGTGAACTTTGGCTCAATCGTTTCCGAGCGTCTCCCTTATTGCTTGATAATGTTCTTCTAGTATCTTTGGTCTTTCCATTTGTAGTCTTCCTGTCATCTGTGATTTGGAGCGTCTAGGCTCTATCATTTGATGTTGAAGGCTCAAGAGGTTATAAGCATGTAGTTTGAGAGAATCTTCTAAGTTGTAACTCTCTACCGACCAAAGACTTTTACTCAAGAGGATCTTCCGAGCTGTAGCTCTCTATTGACGGAAGACTTCTGCTCAAGGAGATCTTTCAAGTCGTAGCTCTTCGTTGATTGAAGTCTTCTGCTTAATTATTGAGAAATGTGTTGTTATTGAAGACAAAAGGGGCTCTATATCATTCAAAGAGTGATAAAAAAAAAACAATTCTAATGTAGGACCAAGCAAAATTACACGTGTGTAAAAATGATAGATAATATTTTCTTAGATTAGTAATGTTCAAAGGATGCGGGAGGTCCCAATTATCTGCTTTGCTTAGCTTAATTGTTGTTTGTTAGGATTCGATAGGAGAGAACCTCTAGTGAAAGAGCTACTCCAATCCATAGCCTCCTGGGTGTCACCTAGAACTCAAGGTTGACTTCCTCAGTCTCCTCTACAAGTTTTGCTCTTGGTTGAGTGCTCAATGATACATCCACGTCGTTATCCTCTCTTGCAATAGTTCCTTCTGCTACTATTGCTAATACAATCATCGCCTCTACCTACTTGACTCTGAGGGAGGCTACATAACATTCTCTAGTTGATTTTTGGTCACCCTAAACATAGCCTATACCAATAGTAGTCGGGAACTTCAAACACAAGTAGTACATTGAGATGGTAGCGTGGAGTTTGTTAAGAGTGGGCCTCAAGGATCATGCTGTAACAACTTGGAATCTTAACCACAACAAACTTTGTTAATGTGGTTGCTTGCTTGTTCCTACAGCCTAATGTCAGAGATAGTATGATGGTTCCCTTAGTGCGGGGGTGGTTTGATTGTTAAAGCCAACAAGCTGTGTGAGCATGGGCTTCAAGTTGTTTGGTTTGAAACCTTACTTATCGAAGGTTCCCAATACCGGATATCGCATGAACTTCTACTGTCCTCTAGGATTCTTTTTACTAGCGTGTTCGAGATTGTGGCCAAGATAACCAATGCATCATCATGAGGAGTTGCTATCCCTTCCAGATCAATGTCGTTAAAGGTGATTTTTACTTCTAGCCTCTAGCGCTTCAGCTCGGAAGGGCCTAACCACACATTGTACACTTGCCAAGCATACATTTTCCTTATTGACGAGCTGGTGCCACCAGCAAGAAGTCCACCAAAGGTAACCTCAATGACGTGGGGATGTTGCTCGATTGACATGGCCATAGTAGGTGATGCTCATTGCTCGTACCTTTCATCTTTCCTTCCTCATGTGTCGACATAATGAGCAAGTTGTCTTAACTTCTTGTTAGTGCCTCAATCTCTTCTTTCAACTAACGACAGTTCTCCATAGTGTGCCTATCACGATAGAAACCATGGTAGGCATTGTTGTCTCCCATTCGACTCAAGATAGCTCGCATGGGTGTAGGCCACTGAATGAGTTTGGTATTCTTGATCTCCAACAGTAGTTGTGCACAAGAGACATTGAGGGGTGTGAAGTTGTGGAATTGGCTTAGTAAGGGAAGGGAGGTGTGCCTTTCCCTTCCCTATGGATCCTAACGGGATCTGCTCAGAGATTTGTGGAGTATTCAACTCTTGTTCTTTCCTTTGCATCATCACCTTTGCTTTGTCCATCTCATCTGTTATTATATACTTGTTTGCTCTTTCCAAGGTCACAACAAGCATGGTCATTTCATTTAAGTTGTATGAATGGGTGAGCTCAAATGATGTCAGACCTTGCAAAAAAACAACAAGAGCAAACAAGTAGTCTTTGAGGTCATTTCTTTTGATTTAGGTATGTCGGTGAGTGCAACATTAAAGTGCTACACATAGCTTCTTAGCGTCTTCTTTGGCTTTTGGACAATGGAGAAAAGGTGGTTTGAGACTGTGACCATGCCGGTGGAACCCCTGGGCGCGGTTCACCAAAACCAGACTCTGGTGTGCGGGAACACACTGGAAGGTCCGATACAGTCACAGCGAAAATGGTGAATCCGGAGGAAGAGACAAGACTCGGAAACACCAAAGGGAAAACAAAAGGATAAGGAAAGGAGTCGCCACCTAGTC
>JAMKQA010005203.1:0-15198 GCA_024699735.1 Posidonia australis
AAGTGGACTTAGGTTGATTTGTTGGATTTCAGGTTTAAATGGGTCAGGTGGGCTAGTGTGGGCCTAATTGGGACCTATGTGGGCTAGGATTTTGGTGGTTGCAACCAGAGCATCAACCGGAGGAGCCTGCTGCCAAGTGACTTCAAAATCAGGGTGTCTACACATGCAACTATATACTAACTGGGGATTGTCCCCACATGCATATGCCACGGGTAGTTATATGAATGCAATGGATTTATGTGAATAAAATGAATATTGAAAGTAAAATACTCCCTTTCACCCTCATGCACTTTGGAGTGGATGAAGGAAGTGGATGCTAATGGATGGAGCTCTGGAGATGCGTTATGGCTCTGAGAGAGGTTGGATCTCTAGTGGATTTGAGCTTCTAGGGGTTTGGATATGAAAAAGAGGTTGGAAAACTCTCTCTTTCTCCCAGAATTCTCTCCTAGGATTTGCAAAGTGGCTCATTAGAATTTTTGAAGTGTGTCCCCTTCAAACTCTTGACTTAGGGGGTCTATTTATAGAGTTTGGGGGCTCCAAATCTCGTCAATGACGTGTAGGGGATCAATGACTAGGATCAAATCCGTTAAAATAGTAAAAAAAATTCCTTCTTTAAATTCGTCGCCTATTGAGCAGGAGACAAGATTATCTTGTCACCGTTGACACAAACGACTTGGAGATAGACTCTAGATTTGCCTCATGCAGTGAATCAATAGCCAACTTGCATGAAATCTACTACGTCAGCTAGTCATCAATCCATGTGGTGTCGAGACACCAAAAAGGCATTAATATGAAAATTAAGATCCCAAAATATCCGTTTGCAAATCAATTAGTAGATAATGACCAAATCACTAATATTCATAATAGAATGATTTCAAATAAATTCTAAATTCAATTCTAAACTTAAAAGTTAAGTAAATCAAATTTGAAAATTCAAATCTCCAATAATTACAAAAATATTTGTCAAGATCAAGGATAAATCAGTTTTAACATAGATTAGCAATCATGTAGATATTTTGGATATCATCTTTATTTTTTTTGCATTATCTTGTATTACATATAAGTTATAACATTAAAATTTGAGAACCTATTATAAAATCTCATTTTTTGGTAAAATAAAGATAAGTATTCTTAATTATCAAGTCATTGAATTTCAATAATTTTTTGGAATTTTTTGGCATTTATAATGAATTATATGATATATATAGATATTTAAATGTTGAAAAATTATAAAAATTATAATAATTATGGGAAAAATTATGATAATATTTATAATTGTCCCATTTGTCATATTAAGGCTCGAGATGACAAATTAGGTAGAGAGAAGATCCTAAGATACTCGTCACCTTCTTCGATGATGCCTTAACAACTTGTTGCCTACTGGATCAACGACTATGTTATAAATCCTTAGCCATGTGATCTAGGGCACCATAAGGATTTCTATTCTAAATGTACTCTGAGAAATGCAAAAATAGGATATTTACAGTGCACACCTCGCATTTCTTCTCTTTATTGGCATGAAAATGTTAGAATTAAGTAGCTTTACTTGATTTTAATGCTTGGTAGATTTTTTTGATTTATAGAATTTATGGTGAATTTAATGGCATTTAATGCATGCTCTGTACTATTCATCCGTTTGAGTTCTTTAGCTTTGATTTTTAATATCTCGAGCTACGATCATTGTTTGAATACCTTTGTTTTGCTATTTTTGTGGATTTTGTGGTTGTGTGTGGTGGAACCACCCAAGGTTTCAATTTTAAGCGAATGTTTTGGTTTAGGGCTCTTTGTTCTTCTATAATCGGTTGAAATGGCATATTAAATTTATTCCGGTATGTCGATTCTACCCTCAGAATGCGATGAGTCCTTGGTTTAATTGACCGCTTTGTTTCAATCTACCGGATCGGTGCCCTATGTCCTGGTTTGGTTGACCATTTGTTTCATGCCATCGAACTAGTGCTTTCATACTCCTTGGTTCGGTCGATCGACCTTTCTTGGTCTACCGAATCAAGCCTCTGCACTATTTTAAAGTTGTTTTTCAATCAAATTTTCGAATGATCTTATATGATTTATTGGCACAGTGTTTTGAGGACCAACATGGTTATATATAAATGGCTTTTAAAAGGATTTTCAAGAAAATGTGATGGTATTTTTGGATAAGTGTTTTCTTGTAGTTTTTGTGGTGGACCAAGCTACTAGAGGATCGTGCTGCCTAGACTAGAGAAAGTGGTGACATTCTTGGGTGGTCGAGGGCATCACCTAGGTAGAGGTTGGTTACCAATAGGTTGTAGGCAAGTGTTCATCGGATCCTTGAGGTATGATACTCCTAGATTGTCATTCACTAGGTCAAGGCTTAAGTCCATAGGTTGAGGTGTCGTCTGGACTTGGAGGTATGACATGCTAGTTGTCATCGAACACTAAGGCCTAGGGTATCGACCGAGTGTGGAGGTATGACACCCCCACTGTCCTTGGTACTGAGTTGACAATGCCGAGAGAGTGTACCCTAGGTGTTGGCCAGTGTAGGTAGTACACGTGTCTCATTTTTGGTGTCATCCTAAGAGACAGGACAACTTTCCTAAGGTGCATGTGTCTCATTTTTGGTGTCATCCTAAGAGATAGGACAACTTTCCTAGGTGGGGTTAGCACTTTTAGGGTCCTTTAGATGGAAGAACATTGGTATGGATTCGCTCTTGGTAGGGTGGCAGGTCCGTGGCAGTGTAGTACACCTTAGTGGCTACTTGTGGCCAAAGTTAGTTGCTTGGCACTTAGCAACATGACTCAGTCTAGTTTTTCCACTAGTGTGGCTTGTGTTTTGTGGTTTTGGCCAGTGTGTCCTGTGCTTCAAGGGTTTTTTGAATTTGATGAAAATAATATTTTTAAAAGGAAATGAAATGGTTTAAAAAAAAGAAAGATTTGATTCCATTTTTTGTATTTTGCCGTGGGGTGTGTGCTAAGTGACTTTTCTGGTCACTCATGTGTTTCTTCTTGTGGTGTTTAGTTGTAGTTGCAGGCAAGTAGCTTTTGTGTCTCTAGTGCATATAGTCGAAGTCTCCTAGCTATTCACTACAACTTCCTGGTAGTTTAGATACTGTAGTTGTGGACACGGGATTTTTATGGTGGCATCCACGTTCGTGCATTTCGTAGTGTTGCTTGTGCCCCTTTGGTTGTATCTAACTCCTTCACTCCACAGATGATGGAATTAGTGTGATCACTACTCTTGGTTCACTTTCTATGGTTTTGCTACCATAGAAAAGCGTCAACGTTGCCTAAGGATGCTCGTATCGGAGAGCTTCTTCTTCCTCTTCTTTTCCTCACAAAAGAAAGTAAAAAAATACATGAATTAATATAGTGTATTAAAAAGGCTCAAAGCAAAATTTAAAAATAATATGAAATAAAAGGGAAAAATACTTACCCAAGGGGTTTTATCTCTCCAATTGCAACTAATGTAAATGCCTAATTACAATATGCAATAAAATGAAATGCGATATGCAAAAACATTAAAAGAAAACCTCCTTTTCATATGCATGAAATGCAAAATGCCGACGTGACGTGATCGAAGCCGGCAGAAGACACTAACTCTCCAAAACCTCAAAACTACACATCTCTCTCTCTCTCTCTCTCTCAGAATTCCTTTCAGGTCTCTCTATGAGTGTCTGCATGTCTTTCTCAAATTTTGGTCCACTCCAAAGGCTGGGGGTACCCGTGCCTATATAGAGGCATGAGAGTATCAAAAAAGGTAAACGGATCCAAAATTGGCAAGATTGTATAGCTGTAACAAAAGTTTCCATTTTGAGAAGTGTTCAATGTAGAGATCCCAATGTTCAATGTTGAAAGCTGGATGCTCAGCTTTCAACAACTTAGGCATCACAACTATCTTAATTAGGGAATATTCTAACAATTAATGGGCAATAAAGCACAATCAAAGGCTAATTGAGGTCACACACAATTAAAGGAATCTTCCAAAAAAGGAAATTTTTTGAATTCAAAAGTTTTCAAAAAAAGAAAGTGGCCGATGTGGCATTGTTGAGTTGTCAGTTGTAGAATGCATGAAATTTAGCGTTCTACATAAAATGCTGGAAAACATGCTTCCAACACCCTTAGGCTAAAAACTTGCCAAATTTTGCTTCCAAGTCAAATGTAGGTTAAACAAGTCATTTAGTGAGGTAAAAAATATCAATAAATAAGGCAAGAATACTCATTGAAAGTAATAATGATTTACGTTGACTCCAAAAAGGAAGATTTGATCGGAATAGGAGGGAAATGACTTGGAGGTATAAAATGCAGGATTTCAGGCATTCAATGTTGAATGATGGACACTCAGCTATCAACAACTTGGATCAACAAATGGGCCTTTGGAGAGTACTTGTACTAAGCAAAAGGTTTCAAAAGGTGAATGAAGCATGCTATGTTGTGGTGAGACTTAAAAACAATAGGAGAGTGCTAAAATGGGATATCTATGGATAGCCTTTAATTCTCTGTAAATTGAGCATGTAATTGTGTTTAATTTATTTAGGCTAATGAATCTTGGAGGTAGCGACCCGAGTCGTTATAGAGACAAAATCCAACTCTACAAAACTACAAGAACTAAACCAAAACACACTAGTAGAATGTGCAGGAATGATGTACTACCGCAATGCATGAAACCCATAAAACAGTTAATAACATCACAATTTCGATGTCAAAAGTCAAAACCACAGATGACGCAATGTGTTTGATGTAGAATTGATGAAACTTTAAATCCACAAGTGCACAATGCCAATACGTAGTATGGGCAAGTGGGAGTCAAACCACAAAGACTTGGCCTTGTTTTTCAGAACATCAACGTAAATACTCAATTGAAGAAGATTGTAAATCAGTGAAGAAAGTTGTTGTTTATGATGCTATGATGAAGAATACAAAATCAAATGAAACAAGCGATCTTACTATTGATTAAGAACCAAGAGCAAGGAGAAGAAAGGATAAAAAATTAGAGGAGGTGAAGTTGATTACATTGACGAAAATAAGACAAAAACTAGAAGAACAAGACTATACAAAATTATTCTATTTTATGAAAGCAATAACATGATTAAATCTAAGCTAATAATAAAAGACAACAACTAAGTTAAAGAAGGAGGTAGAAGAGATAGAGAAGAACAAGAAATCTTCAGAGAGAAAACTTCATTATCATTGCTTCAATTTTGAAATTATAAAATTTGCATGAAGTTAAAAACAAGAAAAAAAAACCTATATCCTAAGTTGCACAAGAAAGCCTCCCTTCCTTGTTGAGAGAAGGGTTCATTAAATTGAGAAAGGGGTAGCATGGAGCTATAGTTGGTTGACCTTGTGTTGGTTTCTTTCCTTTCTTTGGCTACCAATATTGGCTAGAGAATGGTTGTTGTAATTGGCTTATTTGTTGTTGATTTGTCTCCTTGCATTGTTTAGGGCAGCAAGAGAGGCTATAGTTGCTGAATTTGGTTGGCCAATATTGATTGATATCTTGTTTGATTTGAAGAGTAGCAAAAGAGGCTTGTTGTTGAATTTGGTCAGCTAATATAGATTGATATCTTGTTTGATTTGGATGGCAATAGCTTTGATGGTATGAACATGATCTTTTGATATCTTGCTTGTTTTGGATGGCAACAACTTGGATGGCGTGAACATGATCTTTTACTTCTTTTAACTTTCCATCTTGTGTTGTGTGAGGTGGCCAAGGAGAGTATGTGATGGATAGCTAGGCTTGAACACTTCTTTCCTTTTTCTTGCTTTTTTCTTCTATCTCATCTCTTCATCATTAAGCTCAACCATTGATTTTAAAATTAAATCTCAGCTCCTAATTTGATGAGGTATTTGATTGATCATCTAGATGTCACAAATTGTATCAAATTGTTGATTTTTGTTTGCTTTGAATGCTTCTAATAAATTCCTAAAAGAATTAGTCTGGTAGCACATATATTTATGCAAATAGATTTGATAATTAGGTTTATGAATTAGATAATTATGCACTCATCAAATATCCCTAAACCTACCGTTTGCAAGTCCCTAAGCAAAACAAATAACAATGGAATACACAACCTAGGTAAGGTGGTTAAGTGCAAATATTTATGATAGCATGGTTCTTTTCCCATTGCATTTTGACTTTTTGTAATATCTAAGGTTGACCACAGAATTGTAACCTAGAAATCTAGGAATGATGTAACTTTGTAATTGAGAATTGTTATGTAATTTGGATAAGCTGAGACTTGATTACTTGTGGTGAAATGAATATTGTTGGAAATCATGGAAAATATGTGTTTGTTTCCTTGGTTTTGGTCGTGGTGTTTCTTTTGCTTCATTCAGTATAGGTCAGGTGAATAGAACTAGTGTCTATGGTATGCGCAAGTAGTTGATGCAAGTTGCAAGTGGCCATTGGTGGTAGATATAGGTGGCGAGCATTTCCAGCACAAATAGCCAATGCATAGTGCATAAAACAATAAAAGCTACAATAGTCAGAAAGAAAAAGGGAATGCTGACTTCGCCGTCGCGCCAACACTACCGCCTCACGTGTGCCATACCTTGCACCATCCTTCACCTCACCCTACAACGCTATCCACCGGGATTCATGGGCGGCTACTGAAGATATCCCATTTTTGCATTTCCTAGAGTTCATGTAAGATAGGAATCCTTGAGGCACCCTAAATCAAATGGTTAAGGTTTTATAACATATTTTCCATATTTTTCCATGATTTATTTAAAAGCATTCTTGATTTTACTTGATTCAAGGTCATTAGTTGTCTTAGAGTTAACATGCTTAGACTTGTAGCAGGTTTGAGCCCCTTGAACATTTTTGGTGTGAGTCATCTGTTGTGGTAGAGCTGACACTTTTGTCTTATTTAAATTGGTGGCAGATTTGAGTATTTTGATTTTAAAGAAAGATGCTTGTATGATTTTGTGGAAGTTCTAAAGATTTTTCGAGCTTTGAATGTATCTATGTGGACTAAGATAAAAGACAATAGATAAACCGTAAAAGACTAGGATGTTGCTAGTGCGACAAGCAACAAGTCTCATCGCCACTTCAAAAGGCAACATATCTCGTCACCGTTGAGATAGACGATGAGATATCTTAGTGCCACGACCACAGACTTCGTCGGCACTTCAAATGGCAACATATCTCGTCACTGTTGAGATAGACGATGAGATGTCTTAGTGCCACGACCACAGCCAATGTGTATCTGAGAGATCTTTCTCTACATAATTTGTCATCCTAAGCTTTAATATGACATATGACACATTTATAAATATTATCACGATTTTTCCCATAATGAATATAATTTCTATGATTTTCTAACACTTAAATATCTATGCATATTATATAAATCATTATAAATGTCAAATAATTCGAAAATTTCTAGAAATTTGGATGACATGATAATTAAGATTACTTATCTTTATTTTTACCGTAAATGAGATTTTTATAAGTCATCACATTTAAATGTTATGACTATATTATAATACAAGATAATGCCTAAAAATAATGATAAAATCCAAAATATCTGGATGATTGCTAATTTATTTTAAATCAGATATATCCTTGACCTTAACGAATATTTTCATAATTATTTGGAGATTTAAAATTTTCAAATTTGATTTACTTAACGTTTGAGTTTAAATTGAATTTGGAATTTATTTAAGATCTTTCTAGTACGAAGATAATTTCAATAACAGGTTTGGTCGTTATTTGTAAATAGATTCATAAGAGGATATTTTGGGATCTTAATTTTTGAAAGTTTACCTTTTTAGTTGCTCGATGCTTGTGCAAGAGACAACTTGTTGATGGGGCAGATAACATTGCCTTTTAGGTATTGATTCACTATGTCTAGCAAAATCAGAGTCTACAGTCTTATTGCCTGTATAAGCGGCGATGCAGTGATTCTATCATCGACGATATTGGTGACAACATCTAAAAAGATTTTTTACCCAATTTTAATGATTTTAATCTTGGTCCTTGATCTATCACTCATCTTTGACAAGATCTGGTTACTCCAAACTCTATAAATAGGACTCCTAGGTCAAGTGCTTGATGGGAGGCAATCTAAAAACCCTAAGAGGCACATTGAAAATCCTATGGAGCTAGTTAGAAACCCTTAGAGAGAGAGATCCTGAGGGAAAACCTTGAGAGAGAGAGAGCCTTCCGCCCCTCCTTCAAGTCCAAATCTCTTATGAAAACCTAGATCCTAGAGATCATCTCCTGCCCAAAGCCAAAGCACAACTCTAGAGCTTCGTCTATCAGCCTCCACTTCCTCCACTCTATGCCAAGAGCCCGAGGGTAAAAGGAGTATTTGTAGACACCTCGATTTTGTAGAAACTTACCAGCAGTCTCTGGAAGAAGGGTGATGCTATAACGCCCCTTGCACTTCACAATAGCACAGACACTACCCAAGGCAACTAATTAAATCTAAATTAATAGAATTAAATAAGTAAAACCAAACACCTAAACCTATGTGCGGCAAATGTGGCTCTAAAGTACTGCACTAGACAAGACTGCACCTCCTCCTAAGCACCTAAGACAAGGTAAGAGAAGAAAACCACGTGTGAGTGACGAAAATGTCACCTAGTAAGTGGCCCAAGCACAACAACAATAACCAATAAAACTTCATATTGCTAGAAAACCTCAAGAAGCCACAACCATCGAAAAGCCAACACACGCATGATTCGATAAAATCGGTAGAAGATGGTATTTCAAAACTTTCTTTTCTTTTTCGTTTTAAAACCTCATGCTCCTTAGAAAATCTTTATGCACAAATTTGGAAAACCATTTTTATCTAGACTCCTAGCCCAAAACACCATTCAATCCATTATTACAAATCACAATAAACCAAGGTTGGAAACTAGCTCAACACAAATCTCAACCCATATCTCAAAACTAGTCGTATCACCCTAGCCACAGGCGATCGACTTGGCCACAAGCAGTTGTCGAGGCTCCATCCCCGACCACACTGTAGTGCCATGGTGAACCACCCCGCGTAGGAGTTCAATTGCCCTGGCCACAGCCTCAAAAGCATACCCTCACTAGTACAAGCACAGAGTACATCCTTACGATGCCTTGGTGCCCGAGCACCTGGGGACTCTAACCCCAGACCCAACTAGCACCAGCACTGAGGGTAGTCTGGTGTACCCCAGGTCTTACAGTACCACCATAGTCTCAAGGCTCCTACTATGGACCGCAACTTGGCAACCACAACCAAGGACACGTCCCTCACATCTCTAGAGGTCTCACTACCATTGTCGACAAGCCCTGGTCTAATTGTGGTTCTTACAAATCTTAGAAATATCTTTTAAAACAACATGCAAATTTTCATTTCAAATCATTTGGCACAACCAGTTTTCATTCATAAAACCCTTTACACATTTCACACATCATTATTCATATTTATCATCCATGGTTCTCAAAACCATTCATTCACATTCTCATTCATTCCATGGTTCATCATACTAGGTATTCATCCCTCTCTTGGGTCCACATTAATTTCCATGTTTAACAATTTATGGAAAACATTATTAACACAACATGTTTTCATGAAACATCTCATAATCCTTTTCTATGAGTTTCACACATATATCATGCATTTATCACATTTTATTAACATTTTACAAAACATTTCTCAATATGGCTCTGGTTCTTGATTCGACATACCGAAAAGGGTCCAAGTCAACCGAAAATCCCTGATTTGGTCGACCAAAATATTTTGGTACTCCGAATCACTATTAGTTTTATCAGTCCCTGCTAGAACGGTCAACCAAATTCGTCTGGTCATCTGAAATCTTCTGATTCGGTCGATTGAAAACCTTTAGTCATCTGAAGCAGTGGCTTAGGGGACCCAATTGGGGCATTTCGGCATACTGAATCCAAATCGGCATACTGTTTTCTGCGATTGCAGAAAACTTCCCTAGCTAGTGCTGTCTCTTCTCTCGAAAATGGGAGTGAGGAGCTGACCCATCAAATCTACCACATAAATCACAAGTAAAACATGGGGTGTAGACCTCCAAGTCTACTTCAAAACCCCTCAATCCAAACACAAAACCAGTAAGCATGTTGTTCTATAGAAAATCACAAAGGTATAGAGCTCGTACGAAGTTACTGTAGCATGCATCCAAAACCATCAACAAAATCCCATGAAATCAATATGAAATTGCATGATCTCATCATAAACATGTTAATCACCTCATTCCCATCATTTCCATTATTTTAGCATGATTTCTACATCATTTATCCATGATCTATCACTTTACTCTATCATGCCCTTCACTAAGAAATGGAAGAGGAAGGGGAACGTGTACCTAGCTCCGGCGAGCCCCGCGCACCTCCGGCGTGCTCTGACAAGGTTCGACACAAGCCTCCTCCGCTCACACGACCTCCCCCGGTGCAAAGCTCACCTCTCACTTCTCACGACACACCTCTCCACACACTCTCTCCCAGCCGGTGCCTTCAAGGCTCGACACCTCCAACTCATGTTATCTCCACTGCCTCGCCTGCCATACCCTGGATTCTCGTCGGCCGTCTCAGCTAGCTTCCCTGCCAAGGAAGGGACAGGACAGGCTACCCTCCCATAGTAGGGATCATGGGCATGGAATAGTGGAGCTCGTGCATAAGGCATGGTTGGACTCCTTTAACCAAGTCCAAGTGGGTCTTACCCCCAAACACAGTCCCAAGATTCACATACAGACCCACTAGCTAGAGAAGTCACACCACCAATGAAAACCAAGAACACAAATACACTGAGAGAGACCACAACAACAAACACAACCTTGATTGTCCATTAATAATCCATATTCAAATAATACAAAAAATTCCATGGTTTTACATTAAATGGAAAATTAGGCACAGATGTGACAGATGTGATAACAGTGCACCACGATTGCGGATGGTTCATTTAGTTTTCCCCAAAACCCACCAGACACCCCAAAACAACCCAAACCTTTAAACCCTCACTCACCACAATTCATAGCTTTCATGTGGTCCTAAAGGATTGAGGAACAAGCCCAAAATCTGGAAGTCACAGCCATCATTGGGTCAAGCGCGACTTTAAAGTGCGACTTCAAGGCGTGCCTTTGGAGCGAGACATGATAGAAAATACTCAGAGCATGTATGTCTAGTGGAGGACAATGGAGTGAAGAGCTGGTGACATGCCCTATTCCTGAACATCTCGGCTGACAAGTTCAATGGACATTTCACTACTTGGGACCCCTGAGTTCTACGTTGTTACTAGCTCACATGGATCTTAAAATGTTCCAAAGACCATCATGCCCCTATTTTCACACCTAAAACCCAATCAAATCCATTAAAATTCTATCCTAACCATTGAGCCAAAGACAGTTAGCCATTGATGGCCATTATCGAGCCATTCCACCTATATAACGACGCTTTCATCCAACGGAGTAGCTCTGGTCTTTTCCCAACCCTTAAACCCCTACATGTGACATTGGAAGAGGCTCCAACCCTTAAACCCAAACTTTGCACATCACCACACCTTCCTCATCCACCTACGGTTTTGAGGACACAACGTTCACCATCGTTTGTGCTCGTCGACCGTCTCTTCTCGTGACGGACAGACATCAGATCCACTGAGTCTGGCTTGAATGGGTTGCATCATTTTCTGATTCTCATTGCATCCTCATTGCTTTTCCTGGATCCTCGCACCTTTACATTGGCCTCTGTGACCTCAGATCGAGCTTGCTGACCTCTGTTATGTTGTAGAAACTAGCTCAAGCAAGCCTTCAGTGAGCTAGGTGGGTGGAGAGATCTAGAGGTCCATATCATGATCTGTTTGTTCCATTGTGTTCCTATTATCATACTCTTGCTTAGTTGATGCTTCTTTGATATGTTTCATCATTTTATCAAGATTAATTGGGCAATGGAGTTTACTATCACAGAATTGTAAAATGTCAAGCGCGATTTGCTAGTGGGTCGTAGTAGTGTGATTCCCTAGCAGATAGCTGTAGCATTATACCCCTGGGCAAATATTTGGCATGACTTCCTAGAGGCTCACATAGTTTAAAGAGCATATTGTGGCCTTCCTATTTGATTCTTATCTAGATTTCTTACTTCTATTTTGTTTCTAGAGAATGTTTTACTGCATCACAACATGGCACCTTGCATCTTGCCCTAGGGCATACATCATTTTGGCATCCTTTGCCAACATAGTCCATATTTGTGAGTGGATTTAACCAAGAAAGACTGATTTCCATACATATGGGGTGCCTAATACCTTCCTCATGTGTTTGGCATGCAATGACCAAATATGATGCATCCATTGACACGGATTCACATAATTTTGCATTTCTTGCATTATTTTATTACATTCGTTCTTGTTTCAGTTTTCCATGCCTTTCGATTTCAAATAGACTTGGTGGCGATTTCGTTTTGTTTCCTTATCCTTTCTTTATTCTATCCTGGTGTTTCTGAGTCAAGCGTCCTTACTCAGATTCACCTCTTTGTCGTGACCTTATCAGTTCGTGAGTTTGGTCTACATACCAACTCGTGGGGTCATCCTTCGGCATGGTCACAGGAACTGGTGACTCTGCTGGGGATATAGACTTCAGCTTTTGTCTTTTGGCTTCCTACTAGCTTTGGATTCTTTGTTTACTTGTTTGTGTACCATGCTTTACTTTGCTTATTACTTTTAGCATAGTTTGCTTTATATCTGGTATGTTGTGATGAGTATGCTGTGATGATAAATGCCTTGTGATTAGTGGATGTCTTCTTTTCCACCTTATCCTTGCCACTACACTTGCACATATCATGATACTTGCCTTTTGATGTGATGATTGTTTTTATCTTCACCACGATGTCAACACAACACATGCACATGCTATGATCATGCCATTGCTTGTTATATGTCCACTTGCATGTATCGGTATTTGTTTTCCCCTTTAGCACCTTGCCATGCCTAGGAGAGAAGAGATGTGATTGCCTCCTCCTAGCTTATACTCAAAATTACAAACATAGAAAACTAACAATGAGGCATAACTAGTGATAGATTCATACTTTCCCCTTGTTCTAATAATATGCAAGTAAAAGATTCAAAGTATACTTGCATGATTGATCATATAGGTGCATGCATCTTTTCCTCTCTAGAGTCCACCCTTTAGTCTGAGAAGGGCAATTCTGGTAACCCTTCTATGGCTTCAGTGTGGGACATGTTGCTAGTCTAACCCCTCTATCCAAGATCTTGTCGGTGTTAGTTGAGGGTACAACTCCTTACTACTATAAGAGACAAGGCCTCCAACGCATCACCCATTCATTGCCTGTGCTTTGGCCAGGATATTGAGTGAGGACCTTTATTTTCTACCTTGAGTCAAAGACCCGTGAACCCCGAGAGAGTCTAAAGTAGCTAGCCTACTAGGACACAACTAGATGGTGAGAGAGTGCATTTTAGTCGCATTCATGTGCATGTGTGCCAATCATGCCACCCTAATAGCATCTACATTGTGTTCTTTTCTTCTTGCCCTTTGGGTTTCTACACCCATTTTGTTGTCTTTGTCCAAATGTCAGTGTGCGAGCTCCTTAGCCGGAGCCTGTGTGTTTCTTTATTGATCTTCCATCTATAGCACTCTCTTAACCATCTTTTCTTTGAGTTATTTGTCGATTTTGGCAATAGCTCATCGTAGGCTTCATCCTCTAGCTTACTGTCGTAGTCCTATTGGCACACGTTCTCAAACTGCCATGGCTTAGTGCGTCAACAAGTCTCTTTCCTCTATTGCTTAGGAGGGGATGTTGATTTCGATCCCTCCTTCCATTGTGCTGACTTCAATTGTTGCATCCTCATCGCCCCATGATAGCCGCTTCTCGGTGCATGGAGTGTAACGCCCCAATGCAACACAATAGTACAGAAACTACCCCAAAGATTTATTTAAATCTAATTCAGTAGAAATAAACAATTAAATAATACTGCCAAAACATAACCCAAACCTGTGTGCGGCTAAGTGACCTTGAATTCTTGCACCAGAGCAAAGCTACACCTCCAACCACGAACCTAAAACAAAATAATTTAAAAACACGCGTGAGTGATCTCAATGTCACCTAGTACGTGTCCCAAAACACTCACACAAAAATCAACAAAACTAAACCGCTATCAAAAATCATGAGGAAAACACGTTTCACAAAAACCCAAAACACACATATAAAATTTCATGCGCATTTTCAAATCACTTTATGCAATTCAGGAAGCCATTTTTATCACCAAGAATCCAGCCAAAACAAAAATCATCTCATATATAAAGTCACATAAAACAAGGCTGGAAGCTAGTAAACACACAAATCTCAATCTATCTCAAAAACTTGTCATATCACCCTAGCCACAGGTGACCAACTTGGCCTCAAGCAGTTGGCGAAGCACCATCCCCGTCCACACTGTAGTGTCGCGGTGAACCACCCCCTGCACAGGAGTCCAATTGCCTTGGCCATAGCCTCAAAGTCGCTTACCCTCATTAGTACAAGCACAGAGTGCGTCTACTCTATGACACCCCTGGGTGCCCCAGTACCTAGGGACTCTAATCCCAAACTCGACCAACACCTGCACTAAGGGATCCCTAGGTTTATTTTCTCTCGAGCCCTACAATGCTATAACAACACAGTCACGAGGCTCTCTCCCCGGACCACCATAGCAACCATAGCCTAGGTCTGTCCCCGACTACTCATAGGTCTCACTATCCCTTGTCGGTATAGCCAATCGACTCTTATGTGGTTCCTACAATTCTTGGCAAATCATTTAAAACATATGCGGCTTCCTTTAAAACTCTTTTAAATCACTTTCAAAATCATTATCAAAACTCATTCTCAATCATTTATTTTCACATTCATGGTTCTCACTACACTTGATCACACTATTCGTCCATTTATTGGTTCATAACCATTTCTAGGCATTTTCTACTTGTTTTGGGAAATTATTTTCATTACACTTTATTTCACATTTGTTTATACCATCATGGTTCTCATGATCTCATGCATTTAATCATTTATCAGTCCACATGTAATAACATGAGTTATTCACATTTTAGTCTGTAATGAATGTGTCTTCCATCATATTTGTATTTCCTTTGATATACATTTGTAACTTGATGTACACAAGGGCAAGGGTGGTATTTGGGTCATGGATATAAATACCCATGGCCACCCTTTTCTAGGGCAAGTTGAAGAACAACAACCAATCTCGTTTTTGAGAGGAGTTCTTCTTCTCTTTTGTAGCA
>JAMKQA010005204.1:0-12258 GCA_024699735.1 Posidonia australis
GGCTCTTACGTAGGTTTTTTGTTTCGGGGTTCTTGGGCTGTGCCCATGTTTTGGGCCTGAGGCTTGTGTGGGTTGTACTGGTTGGGCTGTCTCCAATCGGTTTTCTTTTGGTCCTGTAATTTTTATTTTTTCTCTTTTATACAAGAGGGACTCCCTCCTTACTCCTTGCAAAAAAAAAAATGATGTTGAAAACACGAGTGTTGATGTTAATGATGCATGTTGATGCAGAAACACTATTGGATTGCATGCTAATGCATGCAGATGATGATAACTAATGTAGACGATGCATGCTGAATGTTGATGTTGGTGTGTACTAAGCTCCACTAGGGATACACACAACTTTACATAATGCTAATGCGAATGTGTGTTAATACAATGATGCAGTACTTGCCATAAGGGCGATGATTGTGCGGTGTTGGGCATGTAATGCCAAGGATGTTGTGCCAAGCAAGTAACGCTACAGAAAATTCACTAGCACTCAATGCTGCGTAAGGCATGCCAAGCACACAAAACCAATGAGGTGAAGATGCAAGATTAGGTGGTATGAAGGAAGATGCATTGAGTGTTGGGCACACAATGTGAGGATACCATGCCGAGCAAGCAGTGCTGCAAAGGATTCACTGACACTCCATGCTACAGGAGGTATGCCAAGCATGCGATGCCAATGAGGTGAAGATGCAAGATGAGGTGGTATGGAGGAAGATGCATGGGGAGTTGGGCTTGCAATGTGAGGATATCGTGCCGAGCAACTAGTGCTATAGAGGATTCACTGACACTCCATGCTACGAGAGGCATGCCAAGTATGCGATGCCAATGAGGTGAAGATGCAAGATGAGGTGGTATGGAGGAAGATGCATGGGGAGTTGGGCTCGCAATGCGAGGATACCGTGCCGAGCAAGCAGTGCTGCAAGGGATTCATTGGCACTCCATGCTGTGGGAGGCATGCCAAGCATGCAATGCTAATGAGGTGGTATGGAGGAAGATGCATGGGGTGTTGGGAACACAATGCGAGGATACCACACAGAGCAAGTAGTGTTGTAGAGGATTCACTGGCACTCCATGCTGTGGGAGGCATGTCAAGCATGCAATGCTAATGAGGTGAAGATGCAAGACAAGGTGGTATGGAGGAAGATGCATGGGGTGTTGGGAACACAATGTGAGGATACCACATAGAGCAAGCAATGCTGTAGAGGATTCACTGGCACTCCATGCTATGGGAGACATGCCAAGCATGTGATGCCAATGAGGTGAAGATGCAAGATGAGGTGGTATGGAGGATGATGCATGGGGTGTTGGGCACACAATGCGAGGATACTGTGCCGAGCAAGCAATGTTGTAGAGGATTCACTAGCACTCAATGCTCTTAGAGGCATGTTAAGTATGCAATGCCAATGTGGTGATGATGCATATAAGCTAGATGTGGGGCTAATGACAGCCTTTGGCGTCCACTTGACGGTGCAATGTTGATGCTAATGGTGTTGGGCACGTAGTGCAGAATATACCATCACACGAGCAGGTAGTGCTACAACAGATTCACTAGCACTCAATGCTGTGGGAGGCATACCAGACACATGGTGTTAAAACAGTGTTGATGCAATGCTTATGCAATGTAGTGTGATGTGATGTAATAAGATATAATGCCTTCGTAATGACATGCAATGAGATGTAGTGGAATGTGATGAAATGCCATGTTATGCTATGCTATGCTCCTGTAGGGGCATGTAATGATATGCAGTAAAAATGGTAAAATGCGATGACATGCTACACATACATAGGGGTGCCAGTCCAAAGGACAGAAATGGGAATTCCACGCTCTAAGGTGTGGCAGAGGTCTGAAGACGATCCCATAGCAGTTTAGGGTGCTAGCCCAAAAGAAGAGGGGTATAATACTAAGGGTAGCTGAAATGTCCCTAGCATCTAGAGGATGGACAATGGGAAGGAAGTGGAGGGTAGATCGAGAGATACCAGGGCAAAAACAGATACCTCTGGTATCGAGTCCAGCTACCGCAAGACACATTGAACACCACTCATGGGTGTGCAATGGTCTCAAAGCAAGTATGCGATGCATTGCCAAGTAAAGGCAAGGTATATGCATGTAGATGATTGCAGACCACTCGTACAGTGGGTGGACGGGACCAGACGAGAGTGAAAAGAGATGAAAAGAAAGAAGAGGAAGTAGGGGGTCAGACTGCAACTATAGGGGACTCTTGACCACTGGAGGGACTGAGACTATGGTTGTCTAAGGCGAGGAACGATGCTTACTTATTGGATGAAGGCATGCATGTTCGATTGTTGTTCTGAAGTATGCTCGGAAGGCAGGATGAATTGTGCTGAACTTGGTTTAGGCCTTGGATTAGGTTGCAGTCTGCCTTTGACAAGCATGCCTGGACTATGCTCTACTCTACTACTTATTCAGTCATTTGTGTTCTAGCTATTTTGTACTAGGCTTTGCTATCACTAGGCATTTCCTAATAGCGTTGGAAGAACTTGACTGACTATAGGTGATCGTTGTCGTGCTACTAATTCTACAAATCTAAGTAGCTTGTGCATTGGGAAGTGCCATTGTTGTATGTGTGTTCTGACCAGAAAGTAGCTGAAATGCCCCTTGTTGAAGACACCCAATGTAGACCTATAAAGTGATGCAATATGCAAGTAGAAAGGCTCTAGCGAGCAAGGTAATGATGATGATTATTATTAGGGTGGATTCTATTATTATAAGCAAGTGGGTTGATTGATCAAAGATAATTATTACTATTGTGGCAAGTATAAATGCTTTATTGATTGGATATGATGTCTTTTGTTTGTTTTTAGTTGTTTTGTGCCTTTTGTTTTATTTTCCCTCAGTTGGTTGGAAAGCTGCATGCATGTTGGAGGAGGAGGACGCCTTCGATTCAATTAGCCCTATGGAGATTCACGAGCTGTGGATGGCTCTCCAGGGATGAGTGGTGACGACCAGGCTTGTTGTGTTGGGTGGTGATGGATCGGACTCCATGCCAAACTATTTGATGTCCTACACCTGCTCTTTTGAGTTTATTGATATTTCTTTTGCTCCCTCGTTGATGTATGGGTTCGTTCTATCCCTAACTTGGAGGTAATAAATGCCTGGTCTAGGTTGAAGGCTTTTGTTATTGGAAGGGGGCCAGTCCTTTGAAGGTATGGGCTTCCCTGACGTATGCTCTGACTCCTCTCCAAGATATGGTAGAGGTAGAGTTACATCGCACACCTCTTGCTCTTGGACTGACTTCTGTCTTCTTGGTTCTTTTATGCCCATGTGGATGTATTTTTTCTTTTGCTCACTCACTCAGTCACCATAGTATTTTATTTCCCTCTTGGAGGTGCAGGGTCCTTGCAGTGCTTGAATACTTCGTCAGGCTCTGATGGATGGTGGCTCCCTCACTAACTTGGTCATTTATGTATTGTCAGCTGAGGAGGGGTAGTCCGATATGATACATGCAAGCTTTTTGATGTTCATCATTGGGCAAAATTGTTGTCATGTAAGATGTTTTTTTTTTAGAATTTTCAATTTTTTAAGTTTTTGATTTTCTGATTTTTGTATTTTTATGATTTTTCGAGTTTTTTATTTTTTTTTGATTTTTTTGATTTTTTTTGTGTTTTTCAAATTTTGGATGCATGATGATGATGCAAAAGAAGAAACAACAAGGGAAATAGGGGAAAAGGATACAACTCTGATCTTTATTGCTGGTTGCTTTATTCATGTTGTTTTATTTGTGCTACTAGGGTCACTGGATAATCTAGCAGTGTCATCAGAATCATGGTAGATATGGTTGGGACTGGTGCTATTGAAACTACTGGCTGATGTCGTCTGTTAGGGTCTAGAATATTGGCAGTCTCAATGTCATGTTGGCACACACTAGGCGGGCCAACCCTAGGCCATGCCCCTTGCAGAAAGGTCAGGAATAGAGGGAGAAAATAGACCAATGAGGTCAATAGGATTAATCAAGGAGATACTGGAATTGGGAGGGATAGGAGAAGGGAAGAAGACTCCTGAGCCTGCGACATCCTCTGAGTCTAAAAGCTCAGGTAAGGATGTGCCAGGTTGTTCCAAGTGCGTCTATGCAAGTGTGTGTGTATGCAGGTGTTTGTGTGTGCTCCGCCTCCTACGAAGCTATGCTGATGACCTTCTGGTCGATTAGGTTTTGAACAACAACCCACAAAGTGTCTGGGAGACCCTATGTGTCTGGGAGACCTCTCCATTTCCCACATCACCTTTGCTGACGATCTGATGCTGTTCCTAAAAGCCGACAAGAAGAATGCCAGAGGATTAAAGACCCTACTGGACAATTTCTCTACTCTATCAGGACTTACCATCAACCACCAGAAAAGCTCCATCTTTTTTGGAGGGCCAACTGCACACCGTCGTTGGATTGTCTCCCATCTGGGGATTCCGGAGGGCGAGCTCCCTGTTCATTACCTTGGGCTGCCGCTTACCTCCAAACGTCTCACTGCTGCTGACTGTGCCCCTCTGCTCAACGTGGTGGACAATAAATTGCAATCTTGGCAAGCGAAGCTACTTTCCTATGCGAGAAGGCTTGTCCTCATCCGATCAGTTCTTGCCACCCTACACACGTATTGGACCTTTGTCTTCACGCTTCCAGCCAGCATTCACCGCGAACTCGACCGTTGCCTGATGTGGTTTCTCTAGTTTGGACTTGAGCCTGCCAGATGCATTTTCATCCCCTGGAAATCTGTATGCCTCCCGAAAATGGAAGGGGGACTTGGCATCCACCGTACCTACGACTGCAACCAAGTAGGAATACTGAAACTCTTCTGGGAGGTAGAAACCAATCTTGATGCTCTCTGGGTTTAGTGGATGAGGAAGAAATACCTCAGGGGACATTTGATTTGGTGTGCCCGGCCACCAAATGCCGCTTCCTGGTCTTGGCGAGGTATTCTCAGACTGAGGGACATCACTAAACCTCTTATTCGATTCCAAATCGGTGACAGAAGAAACACCTTCTTCTTCCTGGACCGGTGGCTCGCTGGTCACTGCCGGGAAATCCCCACCGAACTTGCCAACAGACTCTCCAGTGACCTCCACTGTGAAGATGCCTGTCCTGTCAGCCGCTTCATTGAGGGTGGTATTTGGAACCTCCCATCTCAACCACGCTAGATATGCATAACCTCTGGCCGGACATCCTCGCGACTCCCATCTCTGGAGGTCCAGACCGACTCGTTTGGGAGCCAACGGGAGACAAGTTCTCTTCCAAGTCTTCCTGGGATACCCTTCGACCATGCCAAGCCACTGTCCGCTGGGCTGGTTTGATCTGGAGTAAGGGAGCCATCCTTAGACTGGCCATCTGTGCCTGGAGGGCGCTCCGCAGGGCTCTGCCGACGCATGAGGCCTTGTGGCGGCGAGGCATTGCGGTGGTCTCCAAGTGCGTCCTCTGCAACTCTGAAGTGGAGACCCTGGATCACCTTCTTTGGTCCTGCCACTTTTCATCTCAAGTCTGGGCTCTTGTTGGATTTCGTCTGTTCCATCCGGAAGATACTCTCCGGGATGCTGTCAACCGGTGGACTCAGGGTCAGCTACCAGCCACCGGAACGTCGAAGGCCAAGATGCTCACTGGCATCATTTACGGAATTTGGGTTGAGAGGAACAAGAGGATGTTCGAGGACGGCCACCATTTGAGAACCCTCAACTTGATCCTCAGGGAGGTTTCCAGATGCTGATCCCTGACTAGCCTACGCCAGCGGAGCTCGTCCCTCCTGTTGCATGCTACGGTTTAATTTTGGACCGATCGTTGCGGTTGGATGGGCCTGGAGATCAGGCCTTGTTGGCCAAGGGGCTTTTTGCTTGTGGTTTCACTTATTGTTGCTGGGCCAAATGGATTTTGGGCCTGGCTTTTGGGGTGCCTTGGGCCCCTATTTGTGGGTTTTTTTTTGCCACGAGTAAGGAGGGAGACCCTCAAAATCTATAAAGAAAAAAATCTATACAAGGAGATGTGGGTGGCACGGAAACCAAGCCCACACAAAAAGATGCAAGGACACAAGGTCCCCCAAGGGCAAGGCCCAAAAAACAAACCACTGCCCACAAAAAACAACACCCAGGGCCCAAAGCGAAAGCCCAACCAAAAAGCCCCGCACTAGTCAACACCAAGCCAGGCCACCACCACCAAAACGTGCCGCACACAGTAGCATGCAAACAGCGACCGCACTAGAAAGGCCCAACAGGACTGTAGCGAGAACCACCAGAGGCCTCGTGAAAGACATCCTCGGCAGACCTGTGCTGGTAATCAACCTCAAAAGCCCGCTTGTTACGTTCGTTCCAGATCCCTGCAACGATTCCAGTGATGAGTATGGAAGGCGAAGCACCACTAATCTGAGGTGGATGGAGGCCGTGAAATTGAACCCAGTTAGGTTCCAAATGAGGGCAGTGAAGGGGCAGAGCCAGAACAGGTGGTCCACCGTCTCCTCCGCATTGGCACAGAGGAAGCATCTGGAAACAACCACAATGCCTCTACGCCGGAGGGCATCGTGGGTGGGAAGGGCGAAGCGAACAGCCCTCCAAGAGCAAAATGAGTGTCGCGGGATAGCGTCAAGATTCCAAATAAGCTGAGCCCAGGTACGACGCTCCGGCCAAGGCTTGATAGCATCCCAGGCAGACCAGGTGGAGAAAAGGCCACCAGAGGGAACCCAGGTGATGATGTCCCGACCATCCTCGATCGACGTAGAGAGGATAGAGGGCCAAACATCATGCATATCCAGAGTAATAGGGCGCGGGAGGTTCCAACAGCCGTTACTGATGAAGAGGCTCACCGGACAAGCAATGTCACAATTCAGCTCCTGCTGGAGTCGATGAGCCACTTGAGGATGAAATATCCGATCAGACGAGTCAATCCAAGGATCCAAGAAGAAGAAAGTATTCCTCCCATTTCCAATAGAGTAATGCAGCAACGGACGACCCACGTCCCTGATTTTGAAAATGCCACGCCAAGCCCAGGATGCAGAGTTCGGCGGACGCGAGTTCCAGATAGATCTTCCTCTTAAGTATTTCCTCCTCATCCATTTAGCCCAGATAGCATCAGTCTGAGTTTCAAGCTCCCACAGAAGCTTGAGCATACCCGTGTTGTTAGAGTCCAACGTCCTGCGAATGCCAAGGCCTCCCTCGTTCTTAGGGAGACAGACCTCCCTCCAAGAAATGAAGGCGCAACCCGGATGATTATGCCCAAACCATAAGTAGTTCATGAGCTTCCTATCGAGTTCACGATGAATGCTCGCCAAAAGAGAAAACACCAACGTCCAGTGGATATGCATCGCTGCGAGCACCGCGCGAATAAGGACCAGACGTCCCGCAAAAGAGAGCAGCTTAGCTTTCCAGGCCTGGAGGCGGTTGTCCACTGCGCGCAGGAGAGGAGCACAGTCAGAGGCAGCTAACCGATTGGTAGTGAGAGGGAGGCCCAAGTAGCGCACAAGAAAGGTCCCCTCGGGGATGTTCAGATGCTGCGAAATCCAGTTGCGGTGCTGCACTGGCCCACCAAAGAAAATAGAACTTTTTTCCCGATTAAGGTGCAACCCAGAGGTAGCGAAGAAATCATCCAACACTTTACTCAAGCCCCGAGCATTGCACTTGTTTGCCCTCAGGAAAACCATCAGGTCATTAGCAAAGATGACATGCGATGCGGACAGCTCACCAATAGACATCAGCTCCAACTCGCCCAAGGAGATTGCCCTCGAGAAGAAAGTAGACAGGATTTGCATGCTAAGCACGAACAGAGGAGGGGACAGGGGATCCCCTTGACGGAGACCGTTGCTAGTAGCAGTCCAGTCGGACCTTCCACCGTTGATGGAGATGGAAAATTGAAAGTTCATGCACTCCGCGACCCAACCAATCCAAACGTCGGGGAAACCAAAATGATGCAGCGCGTCACAAATGAAAGGCCGTTGGATTGTATCGAAAGCCTTCCTGAGATCGATCTTGACACACATGAAGCCTTTACGCTGGGAAGTATGAAGGCTGTGACACAACTCGTGAGCAAGCAGGATAGCATCGCTGATCCTCCTGCCACCAATAAAAGCAATCTGGTTCTGATCAATGAGTCCTGGAAGGAGAGGTCACAGTCTGTTAGCCAAAAGCTTGGAGATGATCTTATAGATCGTGTTGCACAGAGCAATCGGCCTATAGTCATCCAGGGAACTAGGCACCGACGTCTTAGGAATGAGGTACAGAATGGTCTTGTTGATCTTCCTCAGGAGCCGACCAGACCTGAGGAAGTTGTTCACCGCGGCGAGAACGTCATCTGCGATGATGGGCCAAGCCTGCCGGAAGAAGTGGCAGTTGAACCCATCATCACCCGGGGCACCGTTAGGGTTCATGCTGGAAACAGACGAGAAAAGCTCATCCCTCGAAGCCAGAGCACAAATGGCAATAGAAGGCGAGATCTGTAGAGTGAAGCAGGGCAGAGGAGCCAGGGTCACTACTGAGGTGTGTCTGGATCGCCATGAGGGAGGATTCACAGACAACAATTCTCTCCGGGACGTTCCTAAAGCAACGAGAGGCCCAGGAACGCAGCCGTTGCCGTAAGTTCCCCAGCTTCCAAGTGAATCTGAAGGAAGGGTTCCCCCTGCATCCGACTCTCCAGGAATCCGCGACAATCTCAGAGAAATCAGGATGCAAAGTCCAGTGGTTGAAGAATTTGAAGAGCCTGGGGGGCATAGAAACCTCACGTGCCAGAGAGATGAGCATCGGAGAGTGATCACTCAAGTGCCGCAACCCAGCGAAAGTATGACAGTCAGAGAAAGCCGCCAGGAACTCCACCGAAATCAGAGAGTGATCCAAGCGAGCCGAATTTTGGTTAGAGACTTGGAGGTTGTTCCAGGTAAATCGCTCACCCGAAGATGACATGTCTATCAGGGCAGCCTCGCTGATGAATGAGTTGAACTCAACCGAAGAGGCATGGAAATCACGTCTCCCCCCGAGTTTCTCATGCTCGTGCCTAACATAGTTGAAATCGCCAGCCATGATCCAAGGAGCAGAAGGCCTGGAAGATAACAGGCCATTCCATAGTGACCGCCTAGCAGACACACCATTAGCAGCGTAAACCACCGTGAGCGCAAAACGGGGAAGAGCAAGAATGCAAACTTCCACCTGCACAAATTGGTCAGAATGAGCAAGGGGAGAGATCTGGACATGAGCCCTATTCCAAAGAATCAGAATACGCCCGGAGGGGGGCAAAGGACAAGTTGTCCAGCACCCCGAAAGATTTCCAATATTTCTCACAAAGATGACAAACATCGCGCTTCAGTTTGTGTTCAAGGAAACAGATATTATCAAAATGATGGCGAAGAGTGTAGTCCCTCAGTGCCCGGAGCTTGCCGCCATCATTCATGCCCTTGACATTCCAGCATAGGATGGACATTAGCAACTTCCCGGTGGCTGCCCCGGTGAGCTAGGCGACTCCAGAGAGAGTTCTTTACTGATTGTTTCCAACAGCCTCGGGTGGACTATTTTTCGCATCTGTTGGGCTTTGACAACTAGTGCTTCGACCTCCTCTTCAGGTGAATCTAGCGCCTCGAAGGCATTGCGACTAGGATCCACAGGCAGCTTCCTCGCATACGGAGTGCCCCTGCGTCGAGAGATAGCCTCTTTTGCGGCCATAGAAGGATCAACGGGGGAACCTCTAGAAGGACCGCCACTAGTGTCCGTAACCGCCACACAAGGAGGCGAAGTGACCAACTCAGAACCACACGCCTGAGTTACTCCAGGCACCGGAGGGTTCGATGAGGGCTGCGGGGAGGATGGTTCAACTTCCTCTGTCACAACGACGATAGTCTCCACAGGAGTTATCGTCGTAATCCCAGTACTCGGCTTAACCTTACAGGATCCCTGGTCATGACCAAAAGTTCGGCAGTCGCCACACGACTTCGGGATCCAGTCATAAGCAACAGGGATCGCCTCTTGAATTCCATTGACTTCCATGAAAACCTGGTTCGGGAAGGCGAACTGAGCATCAATCTCAATACAGACCCTCGCAAAGTCCACCCGAGAACCATGAGCAGTGGCGTCGTCCATGTATAGTGGCACACCCAAGGTGTTAGCCGCACGACTAATAAGAGGGCCAAACCAGAAACGAAATGGGAACTTGGGGAACTTAACCCAGACCGGAAGACTGGACAGCTTCTCCTTCTCGAAGCGTGAATCCACCGACCATCTTCTAAGGATCAGGGGTTTTCCAAGGATGAACCAGGGGCCTCCCTCTAACGCTCGCTCCAGGTCACTATCGGAGTCGAACTTGAAGAGCAGGAAACTGTTGCCCCTAGGGAGAACCTGCAGACCCCCCGACAAACTCCACACACGAGTGAAGTGCTTGGCTAATGCCGGAACGAATGGCTTGAGTCCAATGAAGTAACCCATGAGCACCCTGTCCCAGGAAGAAGCAGCTTTTTCCACCTCCTCAGTAGGGCAAATCGCCACCTTAACCCCATTCCTGATAGCAGGGGCAAAGAAAGAAAGCGTTCTGTTGATGTCTTGAACAAGCGTCTTCGCAGCCGCCACTCCAAGGGAAGAAGGTGAAGCAGTACGTCGGCGAGAGCGGGAGTTGTGACCACGACCCCCTCTACCACGACCAGCAGTACCGTCACACCTTCCAGCAGGGGGCAGGCCAAAGCCACCATGGTCATCCTTACCCGTTAGCTCATCGGTAGAAGACGACCGGAGGGCAGCCGGCAGGAAGTCCCCCAATGTACGCCTAGCCGGAGAGTTAGGGGGAGTTAGGCAAAGACATGGCAATTAGGGGGGGCCACGTCAGCTAATCCATCGCATAGGAACACGACACGTAAATCGCCAGTCCCGTCGAGAAGGATTTAAACCCATAGGCGCGAGACAGCGGAAGCACCCGTGGAGATGGGTACCACCAGCAAACCGGAATCTAGAGAGAAGTCAGACCTTCTCACTCTAGACCTCAGTCGAAGTCCGAGATTGTTGTTTGTGGGTTTTTTTTTATCCACTCTTGTTGTAAATACTTTCTCTTTTATATATTGAGGGTCTCCCTCCTTACTTGTGGCAAAAAAAAAAAAAAACAACCCACAAAGTGATGTAGCCATCCATCAAATGCCTGGCACAACGGTGAAAGCTGCAGTACGTATTCATGTCATATAACTGAGGGATTGGATTTGATAATGTACAAGTGTTCGAGAGTTTCAGAAATGACTCAACCTTAAGGAAAATGATGCCCAGTGGCTCGACAATCAGAGTGTAGCTGCTTTCGACGCTGTGAGTGTAACACCTGTAAAATTCATTTTGTAATTATTTACATTTTAATGAATTTATTCCTGAACGGGTGTTACTATTCCGAGGCCCATTGTGTGGTTTTGTGCTTTTGGGCTTCGGCCTCGTGGGCTAGCCTCTTTTGCGTTTCCCTGTACGTGGTTGGCATGGCGTATTATGGCATTGTGCTTGTGGACCTAGGTGTGCGGTCTATGTGGGGCCTACATTGTGGACCGGTTGGTGGGAGTCAGTTGGTGGTGTGAATTTGGTGTGCTCGTGCGGAAATGTAGGTAGGCTGGACGTGCAGTTGTGCACGCGTCCAGCCACTACATTGCATGGCTTTATAAGCCCATGTGTGCTCAGTGCATGACTAGCTGACCCTTTCTCTCCTCCTCTTCTCCTGCTTCATTGCCTTTTCCCTCCCCGAGCACACCACCTCCCTTCCCTTTCCACCCCTCATTTTCCCTCTCCCTCCACTTGCCCATCCCCACTCTCCACCCTTCTCCCCCTAACTCTTTCTCTCTCGTCTCTCCCCATCTCCTCCCCTTCCGATCCCCTGTTCGGTGTGCTCGCGTGTTGGCAGAGGCATGTGGCGGCGTGGGAAACTCCAGAGTTGTGTCTTCGAGGTCGAGGAAGCCCTGTGGACGTTGTGGTCACCGAAGTTGGCCGGAGGATTCGTTAGAGTTCGTTTCAGGTACGTATCTCAAATCCCTATAATAGAGAGCATGAAAATGGTAGAAACTGATAAAGTTGCATGAAATTTAGGTAAATTTACATTCCTATAATTTATTATGATTTTATGAGAATTTATAGTGGATTTATGGGCATTTATGCCAGTGGTTGAGTTTTAGGTCCATTCGACCCTTTTGCCTTTGTGATTTTATATCTTGATGCATGGTGAATGGATTTTGGTATTGTTTGTGTGGATTTGGAGTAGACTCGAGGGTCTACATCTTATGTTTTATGTAACATTTTGGTATTTTACCGCACACACAGGTTCCTGGTGTAGACACCCCAATTTTGCAGGTCAGCAA
>JAMKQA010005205.1:0-21254 GCA_024699735.1 Posidonia australis
TTATTCTAGCAAAGCCCAGATGTTTCACATGATCTATGGTGAGATCCACCTCCATAAGCTCAGCAAAATCAGTTACCATGTGACGGAATATGTCTATATTCCAAAGGTGATGCGGGATACCTTCCAATCTAATCCAAACCCCATCCTCTTTCAGGATATTGACCGCATTAGAGTTTGGAGTCCATGGGATGAAGGATGCAGAAATACATTGCAACAAATGCCCATGCATCTTAAGAGAATCAGTTCTAGCTTTTAAAGTAGGAAATATCAGGAGGAATTTACCAGGAGAGGAGGTCTGAATTTCTACATCAGATCCATTTGTCCAATAGGTTCGGACGTGGTTTTCTAATGTCTCCTTCGTAAGAGTGGGAGCGTGTGCCGTAACTATAGTGCTGCGAGATAGCAGCTGGTAGTGGTTGCACACCGATTCTAATGGAGGTAAGAAAGAAGGATTCTGCGGAGAGAGTTTGTGAGATGACATATCTTCAGGAGTAGAGGATTCCTGAAAATATTTGCATATAACAACCGAATGAGTGGGGGATCTGCACCTAAAGCAAGTACCAGATTACTTACAGGCAGTTTTCGTATGGCCTTTCAAACCACATTGAAAGCATCTACCGTTTGATTTACAGAAGCTTACCCAAGGAGGAACGTATTTTGTCCTGCAAACCACCTTCCAATCGTCGCTCTGTACTTCAACAGAGGAATGAGGGATTTTCTCCGAAAGGGTCAAGAAACCAGCTGCGCGTGGGAGGGGAAGAGCTTTAGCAGGAGATGCAAGTACTGCAAATCTCGAGCCAGAGGAGACAAATCGTTTGCCAGAGAAGGAAGGGAGAGGGGATGTGATAGAAGTGCAGCTGGAATTAAAGAAATTGTCAGAGAAAGACCAATCGTTCGAAATTTCTTCCGTGCGGGAAGAAAAAACGTGGTTTTCATTAATGGTAGTGATGTTAAAGTTACAGTTGTCAGAGTCTTTTCTAGTACTTTGAAAATATTTTTTACTGTGCTCATTTAAAGCCTGCAGACGCCCAGCCAATTCTACTACAGAACCATAAGCAGCGCAGAGATCTGACCTAATCACCGTATTCAGAGGGGTTCGCACTAAGGGATTAGTGCAAACAAGAGGGGTATGATTAAGATTAGCATGCCTAATGTCAGAAAATACGAGTGGATTATACGTCGTATAATTCCAAATAGAAGGAGACGAAGTTTTAATACGATTCGACAGCTTGTCAGAGTCTTGGAAATACCACCCCTGCCATTTGCAAGGGGACGATCGCCGACGCTCCCCCACTGATATCGCCGGAGGAGAAAAAGATGGAGATATGCAGATATAATCATCCAATAAAGATGGAATAGAGTTAACTTTAGAGCTATTACAGTTACACACAGGCAACAAGTCATCCACAGACCAAAATATTTCTTTCTCACTACCGCCATTAAAAATGATATTCGAACTTAGAGAAGCAAGAAAAGTGTATTTCGAGAAAGATAACTTGTCTATTTCGCAGATCTTAAGGTATTTTAACCAGCAATATAGCAGATTCCAAGTAAGAAACACAGTATTTATGCAAATATTAGGTAAGTTCCCAGATAGAGATGATAGTTTAGAAGAAAATCCAGCGGAAACATGGAAGTATATGCATCTGCCTGTCTTGCTCCAGGCAAGATGGATCCCATTCGACAGCTCGTCGGAGGGGCAAGAGGTAGAAGAAATGTAAAGGGCACCAAAGGACATCTCTGGTTCAGCCTCACATAGGGAAGAATGATCCTTCTTCCTCATGCGTACCTGCCCCTTAGAAGACGATCTGCAGTGTTTTCGAGATCGATGAAGGCGGCGAGGTTTTACTGGGGGAGGCGGAGCGTCGCAGCAGTCCTCTTCAAAGAGGTTCTCTTTGAAAGCAGTCCAGTCGAAGCGGGTAGATTGATGGAGGAGGAAGGAATCAGATGAGCGTCTGAAACCCTTCCGAGGGGGTCGACCGCCGCGCAGAGCTTTTTTCATCGCGATTGGTTTCAGTAGTTTTATTCTGGAGGCCTTCCTCGCTACCGTTTGTAAGAAAGAAAAGAAGATGCAGCGAGCAAGGAGGAAATTTAATAATTTACTAAGTGACAATCAATAAATCAACATTTCTAGGTGAAACCTAATATTAACATATATAAAAAGTAAACTCTTTCTTTCATGTGAGAAGAGATATATTATATGGTTTTTTATTTATAATGAAAATGATATTAGTCTGTGTAAAAGATAATTAAAATTGTCCCACTCTTTTGTCCTTTGACACACAAAAAAATATTGAAAGCATCCTTACATAAATGATATTATAAAGTAGTAAGTTGGAGTATGATATGTTATAAGAGTTAATTTATTCTTTTAATTATTAATTAGATGTCGTGTTATCATTTATTTAATTACTAATTTTATGAATTTATAATGGACATATTCTTCTTATATGAAACTAAAGATTTGTAATAAATAAGATGATAGTAATAGTTTTAATGATGAAGTGTCAAGTGGCATAACTCTCCTTTCAACAAAAAGTGACAATAAATAATATAATATAGATAAAGATATAACCCTACAAACTTTATCATTAGTATGAGTAGCTATTTTCAAAATAATTCCTCTTTTTTTTACCAATAAAAATATGGTCGTTATGGCCAAAACATATATTGTCTATACATGAGTTATATTCCTTGGTTAACAATTTATGATTAAATCAAGTGGTTGTTAGTGACCATTTTTTAATTTAATACTTGATTTTTAAAAACAATATCATGATTTAATCCATTATAAGTTGTAGAACATACTCTAATTTCATTTTTTGGATTCTTTTGTTAGTTGATCAAAACATTTATTTTCAATGGTTGATTTATAAAAGATTTATTGAAAATGGGGAAGCTCAAGTGAAGGAGGCAATATAAGGTTA
Organism: Posidonia australis; assembly: GCA_024699735.1. NCBI lineage: Eukaryota > Viridiplantae > Streptophyta > Magnoliopsida > Alismatales > Posidoniaceae > Posidonia > Posidonia australis. The sequence goes on from JAMKQA010005205.1 coordinate 2,928, forward strand.
GAAAACATAAATTCATAATCTAATAATTGTATTTTCATTACATCCACAAGGTTAGAATTTTTTCAAAAATAAGAATTTAGTACACCACAAGTCCACAACCTTTTATTTGTAAGCGCCACAACTTTATTGATCAAAATATATTTTACATATAGTTAATTTTGTGATATTTCTTTTATTTAATTAAATTATTATTGTTTGCTTCTTTTTGTCCTATTTTTTAAAATGTGTTAACCTTTCTATTATATTTTTAACCTTAGTGAGAAAATACTTTTGTATTTTTTGGAAATTTTTCTACTATTTTTTATAATGAAAGTAAGAATTACATTGTTTGCTTTTGTTGAGAAACTTTTTGATTTCAACGTATTTGTTGAAAATGGTTTGTACCATAAGTCGGATAAGAAAAGATGAATCAAAAAGTTTGTGCTAGAAAAGATTTCTTCTCAAACTCACCCAAGAGTACAAATCTAAAACTTCAATTATAACAAATGTATGTTTAGGGTGCATTTGAGAACTACATGAAAAGCTAAGGATTATGTTTAGGAGGGCTCTTATTTTAAGTTTTTTTTTTTTTTTTTATGATAGAATCTACAGCTTATACTAGAAGCAGCAGGTTTGAGGGAATTCTTTCCAAAAACAATTGATTATTCATTTTATGTGAGAGTACAAATTATTTTATCTCGTACGACAAAATTAAATTCTATAATCTTATTCGATATTTTTACATAATTATTACAACTTGTAGTATTTTATATTAATACTTTCATCTTAAAAATCGTAATATCCAAAAGCTAACATCCGAAAAGCTCCAAAAGCTCCTTCAAAGAGACCTTAAGGTAACATTTGGTAATGCTTATAGAAAAACAAATTATTCTCAAAAGTAATGTTTTTGAAGAAACTAGTCTTCACAATTTTTTATAATCAATGTATTTAAAAAATTTTATGCACAAACAAAAAGTTAATATAATAAAATAATTTAACGTAAAAAAAAAAAATTTGATTTAACTTTTCAAGAATAAGTATTTTTTTTTTCATAAATTAATTCTAATAATCGTTACCAGACATGTTAAATTTTTAAAAGCAACTTATAAAGGAAGCATGGTGACAGCACTGGTTATTCACCTCCAATCCTTGTATAAAGACATAAATGCACCTGAGGACAAGTGCAAATGATTTGGTGAGATCTATAATTTCATATGATATCATCTCTCCTTGGTAGAGTATCATCTAATCGATTCACATAAGAATTTGTATGTACGAAACTCTCCCATCATCTAGTTGGCCTGTCTTCTCTCCAACCTTCACCACGGAAACCCAAAACCTCATAATAATGCACCCCTCTGGTAATCATCCTTCCCCATCGGAAAACCATCCCTCATCGTCAAGTCTTGACCAATTTTGTTTTCCCTGTAGGCGTGGTCTTCAGAAGTGTCTTTCCCTGCCTCAAACTTTCCGGCTGCATGCTTCCATCCATGAAGGTGTTGACGTTGTGAGCTGCTTTTCTTGGTTTTTGCTTTCTTGTTGGTTTATTGTTGTGACTTCAAGATGATAAGAATGTCATATAGTTGTTTTGAGGTGTCAACGAAAATTGGGTATTTCTTGTCTTTCTTTCTTTTCTTCTTTTTTTTTTTCCTTTTTCTTTTGAAGAAGGCAAGTGGGAGATCAGCAACTAAGAACCAGGATATCAGGTGGTCATGGTGGTCGGAAGCCGACCTTACTCATACTTGGACACTACCCGTGCTTGGTCGTAATAGGATAAATTTTTGAAAGGACATGTACATGTGATGTGGCTCATGCATTTATGCTTGAGAATTGTAGAGAATGGAGACCGAGGGTGTCTTATAGGATGCATATGTAGATTCAGTGTTCATATATGTGGTATCTCATATCTTAGCCAGCAAACAGCAGTATACTGTATATATGGAACATATATTAGCATTTTATGAATAAAAATTTAAAATCTTTCTTGGGTAACATACTACGAGTTCATAATTGTCTGTGTTTATTCAATTAAATGGCTCTTTGTAGACAAAGGTACATGTGCAGCATCATAAATGACATTGTGAAACTGTAGTAGCCAATAACATGGTTCGACTCTAGGTCTGGGTTAAGGACTTAAACTTTGGTAATTGTACCTCTTCATGTTGGGGTATGGGCTAAGATATGGATCAAGATGGCACATCTGGTCACATCTGTTTTCCTACTGCATTTTATTTGATAAAGAAATGATTGATGATCTCCTTTCCTCTGTATTATATATGGTGCACTATAGTATTTAAACAATGAGTTTTACCATTACAAATTATACTATTATACTCTATTTATGCAATTCAGGTAGTTGCACCCTTGATGATTACTAATCTCATCATTCTAGTTGACCACTAAAAATTGTTGCACAATTGTCACATTGATTCTATTTTTTCATTTCTTCTGTAATATGTTTACTTATGTTGTTTCCTTACTTCGATATTCGGTGTAATGCTACCTGTTGCAGATGAACTTCAACTGGTCTGCTTTACATCATGGTCCACTCCATGGTGCCAAAAGATTTCAGGGTAGAGATGCAGTGATATTCCCATCTTTGAAATCAGATCTTCGTAATGGGAATTATGTCTCAGAGCAATCCCGAGTAACCTCTTGATCTTCTTCTTTTTCTTGTCAGGCATAGATAAACTTAACGATGTCCAATTTTGCACTTCTCTTTCTATATCTTGAACTATGCTTGCATCAATTTCAAATCAAGCACTTGATCATAGTTTTCTTTTTCTCACATTTTCTATTTTACATTAATAGGAACCAAGTGCACACTCAATAACTTGTCAGGATCTTTTTGCAGCATTCAATTGTTCTTGATATTGAAGGAACAACAACGCCAATATCATTTGTTACTGATGTTCTTTTTCCCTATGCCCATGACAATGTTCGGCAACATTTTTTTTCTACTTATGAAAGTGAGGAAACACAAGATGATATTAAGCTGCTGCGAGCTCAAGTAAGATTAATACCTTTCCTGTTATCATGTTATCTAAGATGAAATAAATCTTTGATTCTGTTAATTGGACTAGCCATAAATCTCAAAGTGTTCCAGCATGAAACACTTAATTGTCCTTTATTCTTTTAGTATTTGTACTTGATTCCCATTGTGAAATGTCTATCTTGCATTTTATATCGATATAACTTGTGCTACTGAATTTCTGTTTGGATTTGCACAATTTTCATAACAAAGCCATGCATAAAATGAAACTATACTTCAAGCATGTTGGTGATGCTTATTTCATTTATTTTATTTGACAGATGGCAATCAACATGATGAATATGAGGTATTCTTTCCTCTAAGAAAAACAGGGTGCAGAGTTTACAAACAATTCTATAGAGGTTCATACTCCATAGGCGTTCTGGTCAAATAAGAATCCATTGAAATACCATTTTAATGGCTGATATTCATGGTTATAAATATCATAAACATGTAGGACTTTGGCCTTTTGAAAGATAGACACATGTCTGTGAAAGGCCAACATGTCAATGTCATTTCAGTAGAAATACAGTAAAAAAAATTCACCTTTGTTCATAAAACAGATGTATCAATGTCTTGTAAACGTCGATGTCTTGTCAACGTTGTGCCGACCTTCTGAAAAAATGGAAATGTGTCGGAGAAATTTCACCAACACATGTTGACATTTGATACCATGCTGATGGTGAGGATGGAATTGTAAATCTCGTTGTTGTTCTTTTGCAACTTACAATATCCATCTCCATTTTCTGAGGATTGCATCTGTGGATTTCCATCATTCTTTGTTATTATACATCAATTGTTTAGTAAAAATGGGATGCTTTTCAACGTTTTTTTTCATTGTTATCTTTTTACCAATATACCTTAAACAAATTTGAGTAAGCATCGTCTGCATTAATGTCGAGTCAGCTTTGATCTGTTTTGCATGCTGTCTCATGACATTATCTGGAGATGCCTTTTTGAGGCATTCGTTGCCATATACTGCAATATATATTACTGATCCAGCACAAAAATATTACCATATAATACCACAATCATGCTGTACTTATAGGTCAAAGTTTCAGACATAACAACGTGCTAGAAAGGTTTAGTGGTCCTCCTTAACTATTTTCGTATAACTGATATAAGATTTTCTTTTCAAGGTTCAAAACGATTTGGAGCAAGGAGTTGCTGGTTCTGCACCTATTCCATCTGAAAATGCAGGAAAAGAAGAAATCATAGAGGCCTTGTTAGCTAATGTAGAATCTATGATTAGGGCTGACAGAAAAATAACTGCTCTTAAGCAATTACAGGTAATTTTTTTGCATCATTTTTACATATTTATGGAATTTGAAATTTCGTATTACTTTTATCCATCAAACAGGGTCACATTTGGAGATATGGGTTTCAGAATAAGGAGTTAAAGGGTGTTGTATTTGATGATGTGCCTGAAACTCTCAAAAAGTGGCATGCAAGTGGCATCAAGGTAACATGTTTCTCTGTTATATAACATTTCATTTAGCATTTTGACTTATAAAAGTCTGAACATTAAGTGTAATATCAATTTTTGAGAAGTACTTTTTATAAATCTTTGGAATACTAATTTGTTTATCTTATACATTTATTGGTTAGGATGACTCAATATTTTTCTCAACCTCACTAGTTAATGTTTATTTTTTATTATAACAAAGATCTTGCAACCATAGTGTCAAATTTCGATCCGTGTCGGCGAAATTTCGCCGACAAGTATCGAAGGGTGAAAGTAGCGAAACGACAATGATAGGTATGTCACGACTTACCCTATGTCAGACGATATTTCAGTGGATGTCGGTCACATCGGTGGATGTCGGTGGATGCTTGCTCTTTTTTTACGCAAAACCTCACGTATCGCCCGACACGCCACCCACGCAACACGACACCAAACACGGCTTTAAAAGCCACGAGATTCTTTCATCTACCAACATCTCAACAGCGCCTTCTCCCATTTTCTTTCACGCTCTGTCGACGTCTAGCGTCGTCGTTCACAAGCTTCTTCCACTGCAGGAGTTCCGCAGTCCAGTGCCGACCTTCATCCAACCTCAAGCGTCGTCCGCCGTCCGTCAGCGTCTTCCGCCGTCCGTCAGCGTCTTCCAACGTCATCCGCCGTTCGTTGCCCGTCCAGCACCTTCTCCGGTACTCGCGTTCGCCGTCCGTCTCCCTGCATTGTCATCGGCTCCGATCTCCAAGGCCAAACAGGTTCGTCGTCACCTCCTCCTCTTTTTTTCTTTTGGGAATCTTCGAGTGCAGGATACGGGACATATGAAATATGTATTGGGCCCGTTAATATCAAATATGGGCTAAGAGTTAAAAATCAGAGGGTTACGGGGACTAAGAGTTAAAAATCGAGCCCGTTAATACCAAGTTAAAAATCTTAATTAAAATAGATGATAAATATAAGGGATCATTTTTTTTTATTAAAAATGAATTAAACAATATTTCTTTCCTTTTTTTTTTCTTTAACTCCTATCATCTAACCCTTTATATTTTGTTTTAAAATTTGTGTCCAATGCTTTATTTTTTTTCTTATGTAAAAGAGACGATGTCCAATGCTTTATCTTATGTTTTTTTTTTAAGTCCTTTCTTGCAAAAGTGATTTTACTGTCTTTCAAGTTCCAACAAGTTAAAAATATATATGAAACATTAACAATAGCCATCATTTTCTCCATTTTTTTAACCTTTGTCTTGGAGTATATCTTTTCTTTTATTTAAGAAATTCTCATATTTATTTTGTAAGTAATTAAAAATAATTACAATATGAAGAATTTTATAAAATCAGTAATAGATCTAACATAAATAATAGATCTAACAGTATTTTACAAATAATTCTCATATTCATTAACAATATGAACAGTATTTAACCTAATAAATAATAGATCTAACAGTATTAATAATAGATCTAACAGTATTAACAATATGAACAGTATAAATAATAGATCTAACAGTATTAATAATAGATCATAACAGTATAAATAATAGATCTAACAATATTAACAATATTAACAGTATTCACAATACTGTTAGATCATTAATAATACTGTTAATACTGTATTCATAATTCTCATATTCATTAATAATAGATCTAACAGTATAAATAATTCTCATATTCTCATATTCTCATATTCATATTCATATTCATTAACATATTCATTAACAGTATTTTACAATATGAAGAATTTTATAAATAATTCTCATATTCATTAACAGTATTTAAGAAATTCCCATATTTATTTTGTAAGTGATTTAACCTAATAATATTTCAATTCATTACATAAATAATAGATCTAACATAATAATTTTATAAAATCAGTAAATTTTTATAATTTTTTTTAAAAATAAGAATATTTCATAATTTATTTAAAAATCAAGAAAATTTAAAAAACAATATGAAGAGCAACCACCTGAACGTCCTCCAAGTCATTCTTATATCTCTCGACAGCCTCAACCAGTATATATAATTCCTTAATATCCATCAATGGAATTCTTAATACAATTGTCAATATTACAATACCACTACTTCATCAATAAATATCAGACATATTATAATCATATGTCTTGAAAAAACTATGTGTTATGAAGAGAGTCTCAAATTCGACAACAAATTCATCGAAAACACAATATGACTGATGTACAGGAAGAATATTTTGATCCACCAAGACATTCTTCATGGTATTAAGCATATATAAGATAACTCTTTTGAATCTTTTTGTTTTTAAACATTTATTAGGCATTTTTATGTATTATTTATATTTCTGGATATTTCTATTAGGTCTATCTACTGTATTTTCATGTGATATATATTGAAGAAGTTGATCTAAGTAGTCTAAGATATAGATTATTACTTACTTTAACTTATCTAAGAGTTTCAAATCAAAATTCAAAGTTTTTTTACCATTTCCATGGATTTCCGTAAAGTTACCGCGTTTCCACCGATATTTCCACCGATGTCCGACACGTTTCCTATTTTTGTCGGACCGAAGTCCGACACGAAACCGATGTTTGATTCTATGCTTGCAACTAAAATACTCAAGATTTTTCAACAAATTACTTACAACTGCGGTTAAGCAGGTGTGATACAATTGTATGTGATTTTATTTTATTTTTTTTAATTTAAGATTCCATTTTATTTTAGTTTTTGCAGTGATAATATGAAGTGGGCTTTATTGGATATTTTCTGTTAGTTTACCGATTCAAATATGCTGTCTTAATTTTATTTTCATGCTGCAGGTTTATATATATTCCAGTGGCAGCAGGGAGGCTCAGAGGCTTATCTTTGGCTATACGATATTTGGTGACTTGAGAAGATATTTATGTGGATTTTTTGATACAACAACAGGGTATAGTTTTTGTTACATTGTGTTGTATTTGTAGCAAAGTTTTTGTTCTTATTATGGATGCCTCGATGATGTTTCTTCTTTGATTTTTCTCTACACTAATTATTGTTTCAATGTTTCAGAAACAAAAGAGAAACTCACAGTTATTTTCAAATCTCACAGTCCATTGGTGTGGATACTCCATCTCAAATCTTATTTGTCACAGATGTCTACCAAGAAGCTATGGCTGCAAAAGAAGCAGGTAAATAAGTAACTGATCTTTCAGAATGGAACTTTGGGTTTTTTTCCTCTCTCAGTCATGCTTCTAATTAGCTTAACATGCATCTTATGTTGAATTTCTCTTCATTTTCTTTCTTCTGCTTTGGCGTAATTATCTTCTCAATAGTCTTAAGTCCTAACCCTCTTCATTTTCTTTGCTACTCTGGATATTTAGATATAAGTATAACAGTGTCTTTTGAAGATAGCCATGGTATGAAAATTTTCTAATATCTAAATTTAATTCAAGGTCGGACAACTTCTTAAAGAAACCTTTTTCCCCCTCTATTGCTATAAACAATAATGGTCAGACCATGCTTTCTATTTCTTAAGCGTAGCTTGCTCTGGCAAGATACTCTGTTTTTCCACACATGGAAACACTTGTTTTTACATGGTTAAATTACTAGATCTTACAATCAAACCAGTATTATTACAATGAATTTAGAAGCTAAGGGTATATTTTCCAAATAAAACAAGCATGGATAACTGACAAATTAACAAAACTTCCAAGTCAGGAAATCCCATAATGTAGTTTTATGGGATAATTTTATGGCAGTTGCACTTTATCAGCTGAAGCACTAGTGTTGTGTAACTGGATAACATTTTTATTCCTTTCTTGATCTTGTGATCTTTGTTTGTTTTTAAATATGGGGGGTTCTTGTATGTTTCAGGTCTTGAAGTGGTCATCTCTATCCGACCTGGCAATGGACCATTACCAGAAAATCATGGTTTCAAAACAGTTACATCCTTTGCAGAAATATAAGCAAGTATGATTTGTTTACTTTTCTCCAAGACGATAGCATGTTCATACTTCAACATGGTTAGATCACATGTATTGTACCCCTGTATCAAGTTAACAATTCACAATGTAGTTCATGTATATTGATATAAATGGTATTCCTTTGTGAATTACTTGAGAAACATGGGTATACCGTAGGTTGAAAAACATCACATGTAATCTAATACAACGAACTTGATGTTCGTTAAGTGTGAAAATAGATCAAAATTCAAAAGGAACAAGAATTGATAATTCTGCATTTAGGGGAAATATGCAACAGCAGTGACGATTTTGAAGCGACTGCTAGCATGCATATATGCACAGGTGGACTGCTGTTATATTTCCAAAGTCAATTTCCTCAACCCTAAATAAGAGTACCTGGGCTCCATTAAATTTTCTCAAATATGCACAAATTCTGAAATCAATTTACATTTGCATTCACACAGATTACAACTTCTAAAACTGATATTTATTTACATTCAATCAATGCTTTATAGGTTGCTTTTATTAGTCCATGTCAATTTGCAAAGACGATTCCTACCCAAAAGCCACATTGTTCTTGATGGAATATAGGAGAAGAGGCGGTTGCACTATAAAAGTAGCACAAAACTTGAGGTAGTGAGCAAAGATTGTGACTAAGGTTTCTTGTTTGCAAATCAAGCAAGAAGGCATGCCTTCTACAAAATTATGTCAATGGAAAACCTGTGATTTAAGGGTCCGTTTGATAGAACTTTTGGACAACATTTGAACATATAACTTCTTTTTAAAAGCTACAATGGTCAAACAACTCTACCAAACACTACCAATTTATCATAAACATGTAGCTTTTAGAATAATAATTCTTTTACATTTTCAGAAACTAAGGTATGACAATTTCTAACTATAAACTAGTTTCTACATTTAGATTCAAAAGCTGAAGTTTTACCAAATGAATCCTAAGACTAAGATTTGAAAAGTACTACATAGACTACGACCAATAAGCTATTAAATATGAAAGAACAAATAACAGATAAGCACCATTGTCTATATTCATATATCGTCAAGTTGATGGATGGTACGACAACATGGATATGTTATACAATGCCTTGAATGCAATTTTCATACAACAATAGTAAATCCCTAGCACCAGATCCAACATAAGCAAAGAGTTAAGTAGCATACTCATCATTTTTTAAATTGTATTGTTATAGCCTTTGAAGACTATGTCTCTGGTTACCCTTGGAAAAGTCTTTAACAAGTTACGGCAACAACTCATACCACTGAAACAATAAACAAGAGTAAAATTTAGGTTCTCATTCTGAACAAGAAACAACAACAAAGAACACCAAAATCAGCCATGCAAGTCCTAGTACGATGAGACAAGAAGAAAAGAGAGCAATCTATAATCCATCTTTATCTAGACTGCACAGTTAAAATTCATTTCATCTAGTTTCAGACATTTCAATTAATAGCAAAGAATTACCAGTTCAACGCTTCTGATAAATTTATACACTTGATGCTTTTATGCCCAAGATGTGTTCTTAGTTATTACGTAGATGCCTGGATCTTAGTTGTTAGCCTATGCATTAAAGGGTTAATGATATTTTTCATTTGTGTTTTCATGAATCCTTGAGAGTTGTCTGTGGATCAGATTTTCAAATTAAAAGAAAAGGATCAGAAACTATATATAGACTGCAGCAAAGAAAGATATGTATGTAATTTCTAAAACAAAGCAAATGGAAAAAGGCATAAATAATAAAGATGTCTCTGATACAAGTGCAATATGTATCAGTTATTCATTATTGGATATATTTGATTTAAAAGGCAAATTATCACCCAAGTTAAAACAATTTGCAAGATCATGGGCTTTGTATTAGACTCACCAGCGGAATGCTGCATTAAAGTCCCTGTGCTATACTTTTGAACTCATTCAAACAAGATTGCAGTATCTTTTGGCGCTTGTGTAACGACTGGTGTTTATTTTGAAGGGCATCGATAGCACCAGGAGCAACAAACATGTCCATAAATTTGTCATCATTTACTGCAAACAGATCTAGTCCAATAGCCACTACTAGACGATCTTGACTGTCATCAGGAAAATAGGAAGGAAAAAATGTGAAGAAACAAAATTATTATGAAATGTAAACTAGCTAACAGGTAGATAATCTATCAAAGCATAGGTCAAGGAAATTTTTTATGTGTCATATATCAGCTTAAAGAAAACTGAATAAATTTCTGTGGAGTACCATAGATTATTTCAGTACATGGGGATGTTTGCAACTTGCATTATTAAATGTTTATGTTTTTGCATAACATGCATGTATATTTCAGTGATAAGTTCTACTAAAATATCAAAAGCCATGGTCGAGCTTACCAGGGAACTAAGAAACCAGAGTTCAATGTAGATGGCACATTTCTTTCTGTAAGTACTTCACGTATCCTTGCAAAATAAAGTGCTGCGGAAGAACATATCTCCGCATATGCAGAACCTGATCCTGAGCCACCACCCATGGCACCATATAGGAGGCTGTCATTTCGACTGTTTTTCAGATTGTCACTTCTCCCACCAGTTGTCATTCTTGCTTGCCGTTTTCTCCCTCCAATCTCCATGCCATTCCCAACTTCCTTCTTCTTGTTAGCCCCATATAGTGTGTCACCTGGCTGATCAGGTGATGGAGTCTCTGGCACAGTCATCTGACCCTCACTAAGTGGTTCCTTAAATTCACTTGCTTTCCCTGGTGTAGTTTGTTGTTGATCCCTTGGCGGTATATTCTCTTGATCTGCATTGAGTATATCATCTTGGACTGTTCCAATGTCTGAAAGATCAAGAAAAAATGAAGAACCATTCATCTTGTTGAGCCTATAAATGGAGGTATTGCTGGAACCTTCTAGAATATTATTCTCAAAGCATGCATGAGAATAGGGGCTAGTGACTGAATCAAGGTGATGGTGAACAAGTTGTTTGCACTGCTTGGAGAGTTCCTGAATGAAGGTGTTGTAGGAACGCCTCAATGCAGCATGAAAACCAATATACCCATCCATATGCCCATTATTTCTTCCACCTGTAAAGAAGTATCAAAATAATGACCTAAGCAATTGATTCAGTTAAAAAGAAAACAGAAACGCGCAATACGGAAACTGGCAGACTACAAATGCTTAGTTTTGCTATTAAAATTTAAAATATATGAAGGGAAAATTTCCAGTGATATCTACATTAGTAAATTCGTACTATTTTACTTGTCAGGATTTTTCTTCGTAATGATTTCCAGTTTCTTCCCATCTAACAGATATGCAAAATGTTTGATCATCGTAAGGCTTAAGCATACCATCTGCAGTCCAAGTATTCTATGATGCTAGAATATGTAAATTAGCTTTCAATTTGTCGGTAATCTTGCATTATAATTTCAGGCGGCTACCGAATGGTAAAACTGCAATTAACATGCATTATTACGTTTCTTGAATGGTATTTGATTGAAAAGATTTTTAGCTTTAGTACCTCTACAATTTAACAGTGTTTCTCGATGGAGGAGTCCCGAACATAAAACCCATTTTTCCTTCACTCAAATGTGAGGTACGCTCTCCTCTTTTCAATATATGTTTTTTATTTGGATTACAAGCATATATCTATAGGGTTCTCCTCACCAAGGCAAGAGAACACGGGTAGTGTTCAGTCAATACGACACAGTAGACAGAAAGAGACATTGATTGCTAACTTTGTCAAGTGAGAAAACGGATCTTATCCGGCGCCCAACACAACCCCCTACAGTTAGTTTGGTTTAACTAGCGAAGTCAGAAATTAGGTATTGTTTTGTCTTGCTCTCAGGTTAGATGAGTAAGTGAAGATTTCTAGCTTTCTACGGTTCCTCTTTTCCTTTTGCTCCTGTCCCAACAAAATATCTAGCAGCCCTTCACTCTCGCCTTAGTATGCTTGATTTACTAGTTATTATAAGCTCATTGTACTAACTTTTATTAATTCTAAAAGAATAAAAAATAGTTTTTCCATGGATGATATGCTTTACCCAGATTTCATATTTAGCACAAAGTCCTTTACTTACATGATGAGTCATGACCACGATCCCGCTCTATAGCAAGGTCAAATAGACTCCTCAAAACAAAGGCAAGTCGATCACAAGCAGTATCTAGAAGAGGAGCAAGCCAAGATCTTGCAGCAGCACGTGCAATTGCTGCAGCTGCTTCTGTTACCCCACCACCCCCACCTCTGCCAGCATGAGCAAGTAAAATATTTGCAACCTGTAGGATTTTGTAAGTACAATTGGCAGAAAGAACAATACTAAAAGAGTTTATTGATGTTAAAAATTGTCACAAGGATTGTAAGCGTTTACCTTCTCCCTAGAAACTTGTGGGCATTCAATCGAGTATGCAGCACATCGGAATTCATGCATTACTCTTTCAAAGGCTGCTCCACCATAAAGTTTTAGTGTAGCATTAGGAGGCTTTAGAGCAATAGTGACTCCAGGCCAGCTCTCTAGACCACTCTCATGTTGTTCCTCTTCTGTAGTTTTCCCCCATTGCTCAGGAGCAGGATCAGCAGCCCCATGAATCAGTGAACCCTTCAACCAAACAAAATGGATTCACTTCGCGTGCTCTAATTAACCAGTCTCCTGTATTTTTAATAATGAAGAGTAGAGTTTACAGTAGATTGATTTCATACCACATGACTGCAAACAGAAGCTGCATGCAACATAGCTGATCTCCGGAGATGAGCAACATCAGATGTACTCTGTAACTTAGATTCCATCTGAGCTAATTCTATGCTCAGATCACCACATCGTTGCTCCAACAATGCAAGTGTTGCTGGAGCTGCTTCTTTGTATCTTTTCTGAAGTTCTGCTTCCAAGTAATCTTTTAGACAATTAAAACCAATGAAAGGCTTAAATTTTTCTTCATCAAATCCTCCACTGACGCCTTCACGCAAATGACGCAGAACATCTATATCAACCTGAGAAATTTGCCTACGGAATTCTTCATTTGAAACAGTTCCTCGGTCTTTTGGAAGAGCCACAAAGAATGGATGAGTATTTTCTCCAAGATAACCGGCTGCGTTGAGATATCGATCCACCTCCCACCGGTCAGTAAACTCCTGCAATTTAACATGTTTGAGCTTAAATAAGGCATCCTAATATGTAGGTCTACAGATGAAAGAACAAAATGCGAATAACATTCTTAAAGCTAGATGCTTGCTCAAAGCTTAAAGAAAAAAAGGTAAACACGTCAGGGTTATCTGATATCCTCAAAGAAACAAAATGGAAACATATAAAGGCCGGAAGTAGAGTGTGAGTACAACGAAATGACCATGAGCTAATCCTTAAAGGAAAACGGACCAAACTTCTGTGTTCCCGAAAATGTAGGGCCTTTCTTCAGATGATTTAAACTGAATACATCAAAGACAAGATATATTTAAATATGATCAATAAATTGAGGATGCTCAGAAACTAAGTTTAACTGAAACCAAATAATTCACTTTTGCTACAAAACGAGTAACATATGTGTGAGATGTAATGTATAATTACAGTTCAAAGTACGCCTATTAATTCTAGTAAAAAGACACTAGAAAATTACTTTGAGACGGTTGTCAAACTTGGAGACGACTATAATTGTGCGCCTGAAAGTTGGATCTATGTCGCGTATAGCATCTAACCACAGCGAAGAACACCACTCAACACTGCTCTGCTGGAGGAACAATAGGAGGCGATGAGGAGGGCTAGCTAATGACTTCACCATGGACAGAATCTCATCTGGTGTGTTATCCGGTTCCCCCTTCTTGGCCTGAGCATGCAAACCAACATCACCAAAAGAAAAGCACCAAGGAAAAGATTTTAAAATAATAGGTTTTCAAATGACATTCAAAGGGCAAACCTTGAGAACAAATCCAGGTGTATCAATGATAGTGAGGTTAGGGCAATGAGCATATTCCGCCCTCATTACAATTGGTTTCGAGGACACAGAAGTCCGAGTCTTTTTCAAATGTACAACAGTTCGTGACTTTATAAGATCTGCAATGGCAGAAGCCACAACCATCGGACTCCCATACTCTTCAGAATCCTCCTCCTACAGCAACAATCACAGTCCAATAAACAAAAACGGTGGGATTTAATCCAAGAAAAAACAGAAACAATGGCCCATTCCAACCAACAAGAAAAAGAAATGTCCCATGTGCGAAAAACATCAAACCAAAAAAAAGGAGGAAACAACTTTTCCCTAAGATTTTAAAAACGAGTAAAGAACACAAAACGCACGATAACCACAAGACAAATTTCCGATCTTTCTCACTGAGAACACAAAACACACAATACCCACGAGACAAATCTCCGATCTTTCTCACAAAACCTCCAAAAAAAAAGTGGGCTGGGGAAGAGCAATACCTGGAAGCGACACCTGGGTTCGAGAGCCGAGGGGTCGTGGACCATCTGGAGAACGAGGGGCCTCCGGGTCCCCATCTCGACCTCCCGGACATTGAACCGGAACCCGAGGAGCGCCTCCAAGAGGGAGCTCTTGCCGTCGGACTGGCCACCGAGCGCCACGATCTCCGGGATCGGGAGCTTCTCCCCGAACGCCACCGCGGCGGCCTGCAGGCGGTTGTAGGCCTCGAATCTGGACTTGAAGTCGGAGGAAGAGAGGGAGGCGTCCATTGGAGGTGGAGGAGGATGCTGAGGTTTGCGGGAGGATTGGAGTTTGGAGTTCGGGGTCTTGTGGGGAGTGGTGATGGTGGTGGTGGTGGTCGCCATGAGAGAGGGAGAAGGGAAGGAGAGTGAGAGATTTGGAATTTGAAATGGGAGGGAGATGGACCGGATACAAGTATACAACAGCAACCCAAGTCTGTTTGAAGTTAAAGGGCGGCGTTTGTTTGTTTAATCTACCCTCTTCCACAACTCGTCAAGGCTCACGGAGCTAAGGTAGCGTTTGATAATGTTTTTTTTTCTTTAACTAATTTGAAAAGGTTGATTTTTTTTTTTTTAAAGCTACTTCGAAAGCTTATGTAGGAGCTTCTCTACAATGGGGTAAACTTATTTAACGTTTTTCCATAAAATAACTAAATTACCCTCCACTAGTAATCAAGATGCTGCTTCCAACTATGCCTCCGATCAAAACTTTGTTTGCCTTCAACTGTGTGCGTCGACGTAGGAAAGGGAGAAGAACACCAGACTCGAGAAGAAATGAGAGGAAAGAGTGTTACATTGATCACAATGCTGCCTCCAAGTATCCACCTACAACTACACCGTTGACGTGAGAAAGTGAGAAGGGTGAACGGGAAAAAAAGGGATGGAAGAGAAGGACATTGGACTCGAGAAGGAACGAGAGGAAAAAGTGTTGTGTCGATCACAATGACGTCTCCAACTACGTCGTTGACGTGAGAAGGGCAAACGAGAGACGTTGGGGTGAGAGAGAAAGGACTGAAAGAGTTTTGAGTCATGTTTTGTATTTTGATTGTTTTGTAATTTCATTCCTTTAAAGGAGATAAAATAGGAAATAAATTAAAAACAAGTTAGTGTTTCTCAAAAAAACTCCTTTGGTTGGCTTTTACTTTTAACGTATTTTATAAGTTTCACATGTAACAAAAATACTAGTGTTTTTCAATAAACTGGTGTGTTTTTTTCTTGTTTGGTTCAACTTTTTCATCCAAACCAACTTATTAGAAATACGCTAAAGCAAATAATCATTACCAAACGTAGCCTAAGAGTCAAAACAAATGCCCCAAGGTTGAAGTGCTCCAAGGACGCTGCCAAAGCTCCTACTGTAACTTATGAAGGGATTTGGGAGCAGATTCTAGGTAGTTCCTCGCGTAAACTAATGGAATTTATTGTATTTTGGATGAAATTGTCCATCAAGGTTCCACCTTTTAACCAAAAAACCATTGCTTATTTACATTTCATGCCATCATTTATTTTTTTCTCACCAATCCTTCTTTCCCTTTCTTCCTATCACGATTACTCACTCCCCCGACGACCACTCCTCTCCCCCACGTTGGAGCTATTGGATGACGTACACGTCATGAGGAGCTATCGGAACTACGGATGTATCGTTACGATCATGTGGCATGGAATAGCTACCAAAGGAGTGGTGGAGCACTAACACACATCTTTTTCTAGTGGCTCTCTTCAATGATTTCTTTTTCTAATTTTTTCAAGTAACCTCCCTCAACAATGGTAGATAGGGCTTGCACTCTCATCTCCTTCCCCACCTCATCATTGTGATTCTCCCCCACCTTATCACTGTGATTCTCACCACCTTGTCGTTGTTATAAACATCAGGGAGTGGAGAAGCCTGGCAGGCTACCCCATCGAGGGTAAAACTTGAAGGATGTAAGAGTTTGGAGCATTAGAGATCTGTAAAGATTTGAATAAGCAAACGCAACTCTGGGCTCCTGTTAGAGTTTACACTGTGAAAGATATCCCTAGAGCTGCTACAATAATGACTCCAGAGAGATCTGTGTATCTGGGAGCCATTTAACAAACACTGCCTTAAACCCCCAATTGGAGAGGAGAAATTCTTTGACTGTAGCCGATTCTTCTTGCCAAACGTGCAAAAAAGAATCCATTCCATCAAAGAATCAAGTTGGAATAGGAGAGATAAATGCGTTGCAGAATCTACCAAAACAAAAGTAATATTTTCTTGCTTCTTTTGAGAATCCAAGAACAATGATGTTAAAAAGACCATAATGTCCTCTACAAATCTAATAATTTATGAAAAAATGCCATCAATATTTACAACTTTGCCATTATTCATTGCAATCAACGCCACTCTCCTTGCCCTATTGTCCAAAAAAAACCCACTACTCCTATCTATTGACGTGAAGTTCTATGTTCTCTAATTACAGATCTCTTGGTTTCTAATGCCTTGCATCTCCAGGTCTCTAGCGTGAGGCTTTGGTGACCTATCTCCTAAAGCTATGGTTTGTCCGACACATCTCCCTCTGACACTCTCCATGCTCTTTTGTCCAACACATCTCCCTCTGAAGTTCAATCTGCTCTCTACTTTTGTTGCTATGAAGATTTGATCCTGCTCTCCCTCTAAAGCTCTCCGAGCTTTGTCGCCGACAATCAAGAAAAACCAGTATGCATTGTGTCAATAGATTAGGTATCAAAACTGAACTTCTTTTATGCTTATCTACAATTGATTTGAGCCTACAATGGATTTAATCGTCTATGCTTGCTATAAGTCTCACAAATCAGTTGTATCTAAAACGCAAAGACAAATCCAAGTGATATCTCCTTGAATGTTTCGTATTATTATAGGATTCCATCAAGAAATCAATCTAAAAATTACTATACTCAAATTAGTAAAATACAATTTGTGGTCATTGATTGAAAATTTATAAATATATTTTAGTCTTTAGCTTTTCTCATAGAAAAAAAGACTACTATTTTAGTCATTAGCTTTTCCTATAGAAAAATAATTAATAATAGTAGTATTGTTAAGCCAAAGGGAAAGGTAAACAAATCCATAATAGTAGCCAATAATAGTGGTAAACTTTAGTTTCTCTTATAACACTCATTTCAAAATATTTTTCATGTATCATATTACATGAATTCAATCACACATTGCTAAAATGTCATCATCAGACTCACCAATAACAACAATTTAATCTGAGTCGAGAATTGACTTAGAAGAACTTTATGATTGGGTGGATGGGATTTTTGATAGGATTTTCCAATTATTTGCGGATGATACATTACATATGTCACCTCAAAACAATAGAAACATTGTCCATAATGCAGGATTCACTGAAAGAGAAATAGTAGACAACTTGCTACATGAGTATTATAGAGTTTGCTTCGATTCTTGCAAGCTTATGTGTCACGTCCCAAATTTTCCATAATAATTTAAACAAATTAAATTACGGGAAAACTAAAGCTAAACAGTAAAATATCTAACCACCAGGAACCTGTGTGTGCGGCTAGCAGACTCCAGACTATATGCACTACGCTAAACCAATCGCA